>CAODLS010407709.1:0-10942 GCA_948243855.1 Flueggea neowawraea
CGACACAAATGACCAAAACTTACCAGTTTCATCATCAGCCTTAGACCGCCACCCTTCACAGCGCAAAGCGGTTCCCCACTGCATTCTATAGCAAGTATTCTGCTCAATCACCGGCTTCCCACTCCAATCACCACTCAACCTTAAAGTGCAGAATCCTTGGTGGGTCCTCACCCTCCACGGTCTTCAACCCCTGCAACTCCATCATGAACTGAGAAACCATGACCAGCTCTTCCCCATCCTTCACCAGCGCAATATTTGGCTCGTTCTCGGCGTGGGCCCGGCGCGGCTTCCCCACCACCATTATATGGGACCCTAAGGTGAGCCCACAGGGCAACTACACCAACTTCCCAGCCTTCAAAAACTCCGACCCGGAAAGCGAAACCGTTTGCGGGCACGCCTCGGATAGTTTTTCCGGGTTATTTCCCTCCAAAACCGAAACCTTACCCGATTCTATGTCTGCCCACAACTTCCTCCCCACCTCCCAAGCTGTCTTGGCACTCCTATGGAGCTCCATGGACCCGTCTTTCTTACTCGGGTCAAACCGCAAGCTTGACAGGATTTTGAAGTGCTTTCGCAAGCTTTTGGGAGAACCCAGGTGGGGGGCATGAGTCGGGTTTTCAGAGACCGAGTCAAAAGGGCGAGTTGGTGCTCGTTTGGTTTGGAAATCTTGGTAGCTTTCGAGGTGGGAATGGAGTGTGAGTGTGTCGAGAGAGAGAGATGTACCGGTGCCACTAGTAGGAGTGTTGAAGACGAAGGGGATCTCCAGAGTGACGAGAAGAACATAGAGGACGCCGAGGACGATCAGGATTTGAATTGATCGGTGCCGTCCGAGAGAGAGGACGGCGTTGTATTTATCTAATTTGGTGTCGGATTTGCCTCTCTTCATCTTTTATTTTTGGGAAAGAATGAAAGAATGGATTCAAACAAGAGAGAAGAAAGGCTCGTGTGTGGTGTTTTATAGAGGAGAGGTCCGCGTACAGAGAGGAAGGGGACGACGGTGGTGGTGGAGGAGGAGGTGGGTCCTGTTTATTCAAATAAAATTTAAGTTAATTTGAACATGATTTTGGAAGGAATGAGGAAGAGAGAGACGGTGTGACACAAAATTCTCTCTCTATTAAATGAAGAGTTTTTTTTGGCCAAATTAAATGGAGTTTTCATTTTGAATCAAATGATAAAGAGCTTATTTGAGAGCTTAGACTATATAACATATTTAATAGATTTTGAAATGATAATAGTAATAAATTAGAAATATGATATATTTTTTTATAAAATTAATTATACAAAATATGTTTATGTGTTATTGCTCGCCAAATCAACTCAAATGGTATGAAAATTTGAAAAAAGAAAAGGATAGACTGTATTTGGTGACTACTTAGGCCAACAACATGTTAAGTCCATTTTTTCCTCCTTAAAAGGCAAGAATGCGAAGAAAAAATATTTACTGATGGGAAAAAAATAATTAATATTTTACTAGTTTTAATTTTATATTTTATTTATATATATATTTTCTAATAACTTGTTTTATTTATTGATCACTCTAATATTAATGATTATAAGTCTCCTAATAAGAGTTTATATGTATGATCCAATATGTATATGTTTGGGGTTAGTACATTTTTTTGGATGGGATTTTTGAAGTATGCTTTTGTCAAGCATACAAAGTTTATTTTTAATTTTTTTATATACAAAATTCCGTTAAACGAAAATGAATTCTTAAAATAGCAAAATTGAGTTATGAAAAACGAAATTAATTTAGCATGATTAGTTTATTTCTTTTGTTTTAAATATAGAAAACGATACAATCCAAGTTGTGTTCCTCCAATTTCACATATTATTTGTAATTATCTACGTTAAATTTGTAGCTTGCAAGGTGTGAGTTAAGTTTATATTTTGCAACATTATTGAACTTTCATTGTCTTATAATAATATTTAATTTATTTTTAAAATTTCAAAAATTCATAATTTCTCGATTTTTTATGACGCCAAATCAAATTAGTCCATTATCACTTCAATTGTCTTATTCAACTAATTGTTTTTTAGAAAAAAAATAAAAAGAGGTCCTTCGCCTTAATTGTGCATTAACGAATAATGGAGGAGGAATCTCATTGAACGGTCCGCCTGCGTTTTTGAAAGCTCTATTTATGGTAGCTGTCGACATCACTTAGACGGCAACGGCTGGAGCTTGAGTCTATTGCTTCAATACACCCAAAATATGATTTTAAATATTTCATCCGCCCTCATAAAAAGGTCACATTTTTTATATTTATTTTAACATATAAATTTATTTTTTATAATATTAAAAATTAAGTCACATTTTTATTATATTATTTTTATATAAGTTGTGTGGTTAATTATTATTAAATAGTTATAAGAATATTTTTTAAAATTTTTAATAAAATTAATAATTTAATTAATTTTTTTAATTTATATTAAAAAAATACTGTAGTCTGTTTTTGTGGAACGAAAAAAAATATCATTTTATGGGGGTGTTTACAGCTGAGATTGGTGTGAACTAACCTTTCCTGAACTCGAATTTAGATTACCACAATAGTCAAATGACACTTTAACTAATCGGTTATCACCTCATAAATTTTGATGGAACAAGAAAAAAATTGCATGGGAATTGGGATCCGGGTATGGACAACATTTATGGGTATGGCTCCTTGATTTATCAAAGACGTGGGACAATGGAGAATTGTCAACAAAATAAAAGTCATGAATGTGGAATACGTAAAACAAGGCGACCTTCACATTCTAACAGAATACAAAACGTCGGAGTGTTTGTTTGACGAAATTTACTTAATTTGGTAATCAACCCCGTTAACCCATTCTACTGGTTAGACTTTGGTCAAACTCAAATTGCATAGCAATCAATTGTATTTAGATTTAATGACCCATAATTGTCATATATATGGTTTATTTTTGTCAACAATTATTAACCATGAGATCTATTGAAAAAAAACGGTTTGTCCATGACGGGTGAATCAAACTCGGTCGGTCAAGATGTGAATCGATACGATGGACCGAGACCAATTGGCGAGCCCAATTGAGATGGACCCATAAAGCCCATGTGCTAAGTTCATTGGACTCAAGCCCATTTAAGGGTTTATAAATATGAGTGAGGAAAGAAAAGAAGGTGAGAGGAAAAAGAAAAGAAAGAAGAAAAAAGAAAAAGAGGGAGGGAGAAAACGTTTATACCCTCCCTTATCCTTCCCTCCATCTTCCTTTCTCTATCTCCTTCCTCCATCATTCATCGTTTGTTGATCCCGATCCGTATGACATCTAGGCTGTGAAACAGACGAGCACTCATGTCGCCAACCCGACCGTGGTTTGTTTGCGATACCAACATAGCTCTGATCTTGACCTTGATGTCTTCTGCTGTTGGTTGGGTTTAGCGTCCGCTATAATCGAGGTAGGTAACTCGAACTTACTATTATATACTATTTTTTTGTTAAACCGGTAGCAAGATTCCTTCAAAATCTAAAAGAATTGATGATAAAGATTTAGTGTAAATTAAAAAAAATTGACACTTAGTATAAGTGATAAATACTCATATATATATATATATATATATATATATATAGTTAGGCTCCAATTACTCTAAGAGTAAATTTTTTAAACTTATTTTTCATCACCATCGTCCATTCTATTTAAATCTAATAATGGATGTAACTTTTTTTTAATCTAATCCTTACCATTAAATTTTAATACAATGAATGATGTGTGTATATGTAAGGGCTCCATTTAAATTTTTTGAACTTATTCTTCATCCTCATTATTCATTGCTTTTAATCTAATGGTTGATGTAACTTATTTTTTTAAATCTAATCTCTACCATTAAATTCAAAAATAATAAATAGTAAAGATTTGGAGTAAGTGAAGTATATAATTAAGAAACTGTTAAATGCTGAATAGCTTAATTTAAAAAAATCTTAAAATTTTGCGAGAAAACAATTGAAATTGAGCACCTTAATTTTGCAAAATATAAAAGAAATACTTATAAAGGCTTTTAAAGGGAGGAAAAAGAAAGTGAGTGAAAATATCCTACGTATCTAGCTCGTAGATTTCCATGTGAACCCATTTTGGACCACCTTACTTGTGGCTTAAGAAATTAATTAATTTGGATACCGACGTCGATAGCATCTAATTAATATGCTTAATTATCTTCATACTTGCGTTAAGGGAAATTTTAAAAATATGCAAAAGTTAGTTTGGACATTTTACAGCGATTTTAAAAATATGCAAAATTTTAAAAATATGTTTTCGATTATGTTAGTTAAAAATATCAAACTCCAAAAAGAATCAAAATTAGTTAAATTTAAATCATTTGGATTAAAAATGACTTTAATAATAGGCTGTAACGATGAAAGCTAATGCAGAAAAAACAACTCTAATGCTAGCAAATATTGCGGGAAAATTCTTCTTAAT
Organism: Flueggea neowawraea; assembly: GCA_948243855.1. NCBI lineage: Eukaryota > Viridiplantae > Streptophyta > Magnoliopsida > Malpighiales > Phyllanthaceae > Flueggea > Flueggea neowawraea. The sequence goes on from CAODLS010407709.1 coordinate 4,429, forward strand.
GTATGACTCTACTTATGTAACAAATCAATCAAAAAAAAATATACAGATTATTGGACTCACTTTGCGAGTATATTCTAAGAAAAATATTATTTTTTGATTAATTTAATATAAAAATCAGGTTATATATTAAATGTAGGTAAATTTTTTTTAATATTATGAGAATACCGATAGAGTGATGGTCGTGAAAGGAAAAAAGATAGAGATGATGAGGATGTGGTGGAGACCAATGGAAAGAATGTTAATTGGAATTGTCAGCTCAGATTCCTCTTTTAAGCTGAAGTTAACAAAACATGCTTTATTTTCTAAACTTTATTAATCCCACCAGAGATTGTCACCACTGGATAGTGGACACTCAACTCATTCACTAGGGGTACAATATTGTCATGAAATTATCTTTTTACAATTCAGCAAGAGTAGTTTCAGCTATTTTCGCAATCTAAAATAATTTTATAGATAAGCTTTTATTGGTTATACTTTTAGAAACAACTTCAGTATTGACAAATTATTTGTTAAAAGATGTTTGTTTTGCAACGCATTAATGTAATATATTATATTATATACTCAACACATCGTGATGTATTGTTTTTATTTTTTTATTATACAATCTGTTAATCGACAATGCAAATGTACTATTTACCGCTCTTTATATTCTTTCCATTATAACATATTGTATTTCTTAAATACATATCTTTTAAAAAGAGAAGCATTTTTCTTTGTCAAGTGCCATTTTTCTATTTTTTCCATTATATTCTACCAGTCAACCAATGTGATTTTTTATTTTACAATTTATCATTGGATAATCTACCACAACTCCAAAATTGGTAATACAAAAAAATGTAGCCGTTTGGGGGATGACTGATGAGTATGATGAGTCATGAGATGGGCCAGAGAAGCAGCGGAGTTTGGCGGGTTATGGCTATCTCCGAGTTCCGGAAAGTGAAAAAGGACAAACAGAGGTTACAGAATCTTAGGATCCAACCTAAAACAGCTGCGTTCCACATGTTCTAATGCTGTGTCCGGCGGTTCATGAATGCATTAAGAATCCAAAAGAATTTACAATGAAATCGAAAGACTCATATATTATTCTTGTTCTGGTCTATATGATATGCAGTTTCATAATGACAGAATGGTATAATTATGAGTTGAGAACTGGATAATGTAACCAAAATCGTTGGCACTGCCAAAAGCGACTACATCATATGATCTTGACCTGTTCCATGTCATTCACCGACTTTCATTGGTTGTACCACTTGGTGGAATTTGCCATTCCTTTATCTATTAATGCCAAGAACTTCATTGATTTTTCATTTAGTTTGTTGTTTTACAAATATATTCATATATATGTTTATGCATATGTACCACCAATATAATGGAGTTGTTTCTAATATTTAGTTGTCGAGAGTTTAATTTTCGATTGGTAGTAGTCATTCTATAAAAAAAGAACTAATATATTGCATGTTAATATTATTGAGCATATTTTATATCGACTATATCATATTATAGCTAAAAAAATATATAACATTGCTTACTTTTTCACTATGTTATTTATTTGATTGTCATGTGTATTTTTTCTCGATTTATCAAAAGATATGTGTCTTATAAATTGAATAATAGATTAAAAATAAATTACATATTAATGCATTAAATAGTTGCAGCACTATAGAAAAAGGGATAATTTTTAAAGAATATTTTAGAATGTTTAGTTAGTATATTATATACATAATAATGTTAAGCATATTATAATTTTAAGAAGATATACTAATTTTTTAATCATGTAATTTAGTTAGTTGTAATATACTTATGGTGTTGCAGAAGACAAACTCATTCTCTTAATTAGACTAATGACGATAATGAATGTAAACTTAGTCATAAAGTCATGTGACAGTGGATATGGATATCTATGTCACTATGTTTAGATATAATATGGATGAGACACAATTGAGAATTGACACAAGTTGATGAGGAAAAGAAATCAGCTTTCCACTAGTAAAAAGTCTCATTGATGTTCTGCCATTTCTTCATTTCTCCACAATGGTGGGTCATAAATTGTTGATATGGAGTGGGGATAATTCGTACTTATTGAATTTAGGACTATATAAGATGCTATACTCATGGCCGCCTTCAAAGTTTAATCTTGAAAGAAATGTGACAAAATCTCAACAATTGAAATCTAAATTTAAGGGTGCGAGAATGCTTATTTGAGATAGATTTAGGAAAACTATCTTGTGTAAAGAGAAAAATAGAGAAAATGGCATTTTTTTAGGTGTAAATAATGTGAATTCTGTCATGTCTCTCGTAAGGAGCACCAATTAAGTGGAAGATTCATTGGCTTTCGGAGTTGCTTACTTTTAACTTTTGGGAGGAATGACTTTGGTTTCTTGAGTTTTTGAAATTATCTTGTTTGAACTCAACTCAATCTACGAAACTACACTTATTTTAATACACTTTTAGAAGTCTGTTGTCGAGGTGATCAGGTCTGTAACCACATAACTAATAGTCGCTCATTTTGAGAGGCATAGTATATTTTATATATATATATATAGTAGTCTTTGCATCAATTATTATATTAAATTTTATTTTTCTATAAAATAATATCAAAATGCAATGATTAAATCGCTCCATGCCGTAAGGATCCCATTAAAATTTAATTCTGACTCTGTTTCTGATCTCACCGTACTAGAACCCTTGTGGTTGAATCTCAAAAGAAGTTTATCTCACTTTGCTTGAGCCATTGTAGTTCAATCTCAACACACGTTTGTTATGACATGTTTTTGAGGGTATTTTTAATTTTTATAATCTAATAGAAGCAATTTCGTAATTTGATTTGTTGGTTATACCCAACACATAGATTTTCTTCCTGCATATTCTTTTCTTTGCCTCCTCACATAATAAAACTAGAATTGAAGTTGAAGCTTTGAGGCCTCATTTTTCAATTATTCTAACAAAACATCATTAATGCCAACAATTTGGTACTTGACAAGTGAAAATGAGGGAAAATACTGACACTTCATGCATTGCAACGCATTCTCAACAGTTTCAAGTTTCTACACTCCCATATGTTGTCATGCATATTTGGTGATTGCAACACAAAAAATGCACTCAAATTCAACTCTTGTTTAAAATAGTTACTCTTATCAAACTTGTGATCATATTAGAAAACCAAATCACAAGTCATTTCCTTTTGCACAATCAACCAGTTAATCTTTTTAATCAATACTTTTATTTTATTTTACTTAAATTAACACTATATTGAACCAGAAAATTCAACTGATTCAAACCTGACCCAGACTATCTTGGAGCCACACAGAGAGACTAATTCTTTTTGTATAGAAATTGTTTCATGCCATACCATTTATCTGAAATATGGTTTCCATCCCGCAGATTTAGTTAAAAATGGAAGAAAGTTTCACGCTGTTCTTGCTTTCACACTTGTTATGGCTTGGAACCCATTTTCTTCCTCCTCTTCTTCTTTCTAATAGCATTTGAAGTTGCAACACTATTATCTCTCTTAATGTATACAAATTTATCAGTCTTGATCAGTTCGGCATCCTGGTTTTTGAGTTTCGGAGTCATAACCTGACTATACTTTGTTTTTTCTTTCAGTTCTGAATAAACAGCTAGCATGGTGAGACCTCCTTGCTGTGACAAGACAAATGTGAAAAGAGGTCTTTGGACTCCTGAGGAAGATGCAAAGATGCTAGCTCATGTGTCTAAACACGGGACTGGAAACTGGAACTCTGCTCCCAGGAAAGCAGGTTAATTTTGAATTCTGTTTTTAGTACGGATACCGGCTTTTCAGTATTGTTAAGACTAACAGATTTGCATTTTTGGTGTGGCATTGTGCGTGATATGTTGTTCAGGGCTTAAAAGATGTGGGAAGAGTTGCACGCTTAGATGGAATGATTCTCTTAAACCTGATCTCAAGCATGACAGCTTTACACCCCAAGAAGAGGAACTCATTGTTAGGCTTCATGCAACTTTAGGTAGCAGGTCTGTTGTACTCAAACTTGGCTCTGTAAATTCCGTCTTTGTCTCCATTTTCCCATTTTTTTTGACTCTGCAGTTTTGGAATCCAAATAAAGCTCAGGTTTTGTTTCTGCAAGTTCAATCAGGGATTGAAATTTATTATTTTTCTGATACCAACATGATTGATTTTCTTGTTCCTGCTTAGGTTTGTTCAGGCTTTTTTTGTTATCGATTCAATTAGGAATGGGAGACTCAATCAAACACTCGAGATAATTCTAGTACTTCTCGGCTACAACCCTAGTTAAACATTGATAATTGGTACAACATTTTAGCATCTCATGTGTTTCAAAAACCAGAGCAAATTATATTAATAACATTTTGTCGCTCATAAAGCTTCAAATTTGGATTTGGCATGTCATGAGAAACTTGATCAATGATCACCAATAACACATATAAAATCCAAACCCAACTGCTTTAATAACTCCTGAGTGTTTTGTGATCCAGGTGGACTATCATAGCCCAACAGCTTCCAGGTAGAACAGACAATGATGTGAAGAACTACTGGAATACCAAGCTAAGAAAGAAGCTATTTGACATGGGAATTGACCCTGTCACTCACAAACCATTCTCTCAAATTCTTGCTGATTATGGCAACATTGGTGGCCTCTCAAAATCTGGAACAAGAATTGGCTCTCTTGGAAGAGACCTAAAGAATGCTTCAAACTCCAAACCAGAACAGAACCCACAAAATCTGGAGCTAACCCACATTGACAATGACCACTCTCTTGACCTTCTCGATCATATTCAAGCAATAAAACTGGTGAGAGAAGCTTCACGATGCACAAATTATGAGAACATCTCACCACAGTTCCTCAATGAAGGACCAATTTCATCACCATCACCATCTTCTTCTTCAACTGCAGCCCAAGAAAAGTCAGTAAAGGGTTTCAGTTGGAGGGATTTTCTTCTTGAAGATGAACTATCACCAAGTGACGATCACAATGATGAAAAAGACGCAATGGAGTTCTCATCAAAGGAGTTGACTAACCAGACACAAAATGAAACAACGCAAGCTCAAGTGCAGAGTAATGAGATGCAGGGTGGTGTCACGCGAAGCAATAATTGTTATGAAGCTGCTTCATTTGTTGATGCAATCTTAGATCAAGAAAAAGACATGTTCCTCGACTTCCCTAACCTGTTAAATGAACCTTTCTTCTTCTGATTACTTGTTTTAGAGAATTGGAATAACTTAGGGCTTAATGATAATAAGCAGTTTCGGAGTCTCTATTCTTTTTAAGAATAAGACGAGTATGGTTTGAGTATACTTATGCAGTGAATGACTTAGCACTATTTTCTCCCAAATAGTGTTAAATGGCGTCATCGACAATAACTTTAATAATAAATAGATTTATAATAATCAAATTAAAAATTTAATTATATTTTAGTTCAAGAGTTTAAAAATTATTATAATAAAATTATATATATGGGTCATGGGACCCTCGTGACTTCACACCAAGAGGAAAACAATTGAAACGGCAGGTCGTTCGTGGAATATTTTAAACTTGCTCCATTCGAATATCACCGCTCGCAACCAGAGAAATGCTGAACCGGAAACAACGATGGTGGCGATATCGCTGTACAGAGGGAACCTCCACAGAGTGCGGGACGTGCCATGTCGATGGCTGAGGCCAACTCCCAAAATCTCCCTCAAAGATTTCAGATCTCTCTTGTCTCGCCGGTCCAAAGCCCTCTCTCTTCTCTGCTCCTCCGTCGCCACCACTTCCAATCCCAACCCTAAGCCTATCCCAACGGAACCTGTGCCTGAACCGGAGAGCCTTAATCATCTCCAAGAAAACGAAGCAATTATGAAACCTGAAGAAGCAACACCTGTGGAGATTAAAAAAGAAACCGAACCTGTGGAGATTAAAAGAGATACGGAACCTATGGAGATTAAGAAAGAAACCGAATTGGACGCTGGAGATTGCGCTTCGAAGCCCAATTGCGTGGGTGATACTTTAGGTGGTGAGAAGATGCAAGAGGCGGTTAACGGTGGAGGGAATTTGGAGGGTGCGAATGTGGAAAAACTGGATGAGGCTGTTAACCCGAAGGTCCCCAACAATGAGGTAGTAATTTTGTGATAATTCCGCAATTTTATTTCGTAATTCATATGACAGTTGAAGCCAAGCAACTTTTGTTTATTCGTTTTTAGTTCACCTTACATTAAATTCGGAATCACTTGTAGTCAAAAATACATGTATTTTTGCATTGGAGTTGTGATTAATTTGCCACTTTATGATTTCTGAATTTTTTTTCTGGTATAAAGATTGAAGCTTTTTGGTTTTAACATGGCAGGGAACTGGAAAGGATGACACGGTTCCTAATAGAGAGGAGAGGAGAAAGGAAGTGAAGGCAACCGGAAAAGACAACACAGTTTCTGATAGAGAGAAGAGGAGAAAGGAAATGGAGGAGAAATTACAGGTTTTGAATGAAAGGAAGCATAATCTAGTGCAAGTGCTTAAGCAGGTATTTGAGTAGGCTTTTGTTGTAT
>CAODLS010407747.1:0-20836 GCA_948243855.1 Flueggea neowawraea
CCCTTTTTGAAGTTTTGACACGCTACAACAGATTTTGGCTTTATTTCAGTCAAGCTTCATCTACGTGTGTTGTTCGCCTTTTCTGCGTGCGTAGCGTTTTTCCTCATCAATCTGGATCTTCGTCAACGTGTGTTGTATCATATGTAGTGTGCGTAGATGTGTATAAGTTAGATCCAGTATCATCAGCTTCTCGTCTATGTGCGTTGTAAGCTCTACTGTGTGCGTAGAAGCCTGCTATGCGTGCATTGACGTGCTTTGATGACTCATAAGATGCCTTGCAGTTAAATATCAGCAAGTCTCTAATTTTGCATCTCTTTCATGGATGTTTTTCTTTCATCATCATCAAAACTAAACTCAACACAATATCTCGACAATTATCGTCAAACAGTATGGTCACATCCAACATTTGACATGACTAATAAATGAAATTAAGGATTTTCCCACATCCAACATGTAAACTTAAGTCATGCAAATTAAGCCTGTAATATCCCACCAACCAATTCTGATCGATTCTCTATAGCGTTCCGACCAATTCCAAAAAAGTCTTTGGTGGAACGTCAGTCTATTTCGAATGATCTTAGTTCATTTTCAATTTGATTCTCGAATGTGTGAAATGATGTTGGAGTGTTCAAATTTGTTTAAGAATGTTTGTGTGATGTTAAGTCTCATGAGTGATGGGATTTATGATTTTAAGTTAAAAAAATATTTGAGGTGTGAATTTATGCGCTTAGGGCTTGTCGAAAGCCATCTACGTGCATGGTAAAGGGACCTACGCACGTAGAGCATGATTTGAGTTCATTTCTAAGTTGTGTAGGCCGTCTATGTGCGTTGTAAGGAGTTCTATGCACATAGATCATGATCTGGGCGAACTGAGAGTTGTTGAACGTCGTCTGTGTATGCTGTGGAGCACGTTGGACTTCTTCTATGTGCGTAGAGTGTTGTACAACACACTTTAGTGTGCCCAAAAATTCTGAAAATGAGTAATACACTGTGTTTTGGTGAAATGGGCCCCTCGTCTAACCCCCTTCGTCATTCAGTCTCATTTCTCTCTCTCTCACTCTCAGATAAGCTCTCCCACTTCATTGTTGCTTCCCTAACATTTTTAAACATCTCTGGAAGTAAGATTTTCGTTATAATCTCTTCTTTTAACTCATTTCATGCTTTTAATTTCAGAATCTTGTTTGGATCCGATCTGATCTAGGATTTTGGATTTGATTGATTTTGTCGAAATGGGAGTTGAAATATGATAGATCATGATACATTGAAGTTAGAAACGACCAAATTTAGCTTGATTAGTGGAGATTTGAGATTGTTCATAAATGGGTCCAGTTGGTGACGGTTTTGCAAATTTGGGACGAATTTGCTGATTTTTGTTGGAATGATTGCCAGAGATTGTTATATTATGATTGTTTGAGGTTAGATGAACCTAGATTAAACTCAAAATTGAAATATTTGAGGTTGTTTTGAATAGGTTAGAGTTTGGTTCGGGTTTGAGCCAATTTATGATGATTTTGAATTGTTTTTTAGAAACCAAATATAGATTTGAGTTTCTAAGGTTAATTATGATCAACATAGATGTTTGGATTCGATTTCCATCGGTTGAATTGAGAGAAGGACTTTTTGAGTAATTTTTCACTATGATTAAACTTGATATTTTACAAATTTGGGGCCTAAATACGATTTCTAAATATTTTGAGGTTTGATTTGATAATAGAAATATTTTGGGAATTGATTGGTAAATTCTGAAAAGTTTGGAGATTGAATTGTAATTTTACATTAAGGTCTAAATTTCTATGAGTGTTAGACTTTCGATTGAGATAGAATTTTTGACGCCGATGGCGTTTGAGTTTGCATTTCAAGCATATTCTATATTGTCACAGTCACCGTGTTAATTCTTCGTGAATGTATTTTGTTTCAGCTTAGTCAAGGAGACCAGCCATTCACTGGTAGGCCGTGAGTTGGATTATTCGTTCAGCGTTAAGGTGAGTGGATGACAGCTTCAAACACACAGGTTGTATCTATTTAACTTATATGTTTTTGTTGTGCTATGACCATAGCATGTAATCTGAAATAATTAACGGATTAGAAATCCTAAAATTTGACTTTTGAGAGGACTTTTTTGATTTAGATTTGTTTTTGAGATTTTGAGAATTCTGGAACGATGAAGTCTGTTTTCAGAAAGTTATTTAAAATTTTGGAATATTAATAATACTCTGTTTTTGAAAGGTTTATTGCTTCTGTTGGAAATCGAATTGTTTTTGAAAAATAATATTAAGTGATTATATTATATTTCTTTGGTACGTTTTTGAAGTAAAATTGAAACTTTGTTTTTGTAAATGCTTGTCTGCTCTGCATGTTGTTTGTTTGCAAAATGTTTTCTCTATTTTTGGATGTATATTTGTTTGTTTTGAAATATTACTTTGATAAAGCCTTGACGGCAAAACTACTTTGACTTTGTTTTGGATCCATCGTGAGATACAACTTGGAGGGCTATCATTGCACCTCAGTGGCCATGCATATATATCTCTGTGCTTTAGTGGTTATACTCGTCTCAGTTTCTGTGTTCGCCTTAGTGGCTATACTCGTCTGTGCGGCGTTACTTGCCTTGATGACAATATTCCATGCCTTTGTGGCAAACCATTTGATTCTGGAATTTCGTATAAGATAAAAATGTTTTTTGACTTTTGTTCTGGTATGTTTGATAAAGTAAAAGGTTTTGGACTTTTTTTTAGAACTTCTAACTTACTAAAAGGTTTTCTAAAGGATTGCACTTTGTTTCTGAAAGTATACCAGCTTCGATAAATTTTGAAAATGTCTTTGAAAGATCTTGCTTAGTTCCTGAATGTATGCATGCATGTTGTATGCTTTGTCTGCGAACATTTTCGAAATGAATTTTGGAAACACTATTACTTATTTATAGTGTGTATACCTATATGTATATTTGGCTATATTTGCATGCAGTATTTTTTAATTGTTTTTAAAACAGTTTAAGTGAGGACCAGAGCCGCTCTGAAGTGTTATCCCTCACTGAGTTTTTACCCCCTTCCTTTTTCGTGTTTACTTTTATTCAATTTTTCAGGTGATTCTTTTTGTCCTCGGTAACCCTCTGGCATCTAGATACTCAGTAAGGCGTTGTTGGATTTGGCAGTGAGTGTCCTTTTGATCAGGTCTGGTTGGTTTATTTGTTAGATGCTCTACACTGGATATCTGTGGGTTGTGTTCTTATTTTTTATACTACTAATATTTTTAAGTTGAAATATTTTTGTAGTTAATATTATAAATGTTTTAACTTATTAAATGAAATTTGATTTTTATTCGATATTGTTTAATAATAATAATTTGAATATGAATTGAGGGTAGAAATTATGTACTCTAAACGTTGTATGAGATGGACTGACTCTTATAAATGGTTCACTTCGTACGTCGATTATGGTCTGAAAATGGGTCGCGACAAAACTACTCTACCAAGGATATATCTTTTGTCATGGACCGTCGAAATTGATTGCAAAAGAGAAAGTGAAACAGGACGCAAGAATTCTTTTTCTTTTTAGGATTTTTGCATATTTATAACAGAATTCTGTAAACTTATAGAGCAACCAAATCTATTCAAAACACTAAAACTTATTTTACAAATTCCCAAACCAAGATATAAGACGAGTATAAAATCATGAAAGATTGAGTATTCGACCATCACTTCAGCAATACTAGACTAATTAAATGTTCATTGGTATATACTTGCCATTTATACTACTAAAATATAATTAAAAAATATATTTAAAATCTAATGTTCAAGTGGCAATCGGCCAAGCTTAATAACAAACTTTGATATAACATAAATACTATAATAAATTTATTTTTTAATCTTCCTGTAAAGGTTGCTTTTTAATTTTTAATTAGTTTAAAAACATTAAATTGATTAGTATTTTTAAAATTTTCTCATACATTAATAATATATATATATGACTAATCCATTTTGTTTACTTCCATAAAAAAATCGAACTGTCAACCACTCAATTTTAAAATTGATTTTAATACCAAAGCTACAAACTCATTATTAGCATACATACATAATAGATGCTATATATCAATATACATATTTAAAATATATATCATATAATTGGTATGAGCAAAGGTACGGTAAAGGTAGAATGTACTCATACCTTATTAGTACCAATAATAGAAAAGCACCGAATAATATCCTTGCATATGAATAAAACCCGATAAGTTAGTACTGAGGTTGAATAGTTCAGTTAGTAAGCATTTACATCTAAAGATTAAGAGATTTTGAGTTCAAATATCAATTAAATCTAGATATTCCATTATTATTATAGGGATTGGTCTCCCCCTTTATGAGGCCAATAATGAAAACCCAACAAGTTAGTAGAATATGAATTACCATCCCTATCCCTTTTCCAATCCATTTCTTCCTTCTCTCTCACTCCCTTCTTTATCTCTTTCTTTGCATTTTCTCTTTCTCTTCCATTTGCGCTCTTTTCCTCTTTGGCTCTCCTCTTGCCGATCTCTCTCTCTCTCTCTCTCTCTCTCTCTCTCTCTCTCTCTCTTTGTCTTGGAAAAAAGAACATTTAAAGATGTGCTCAAGTGTAAAAGTGACAATTCGTATTAAACGTGTCGTAATCATATTATGTCATTTATATATCACACATCATTATACATAACATAAACATTACAAAATTTGAACTCGTGTCATTCGTGCCGTATCATAATCGTGTACTCATGAATCATGTTATCGTGTCATAAATTGTCAGCCTTACTCAAGTGCCTTTTCAATAGTGAAACTAATGAAATTATTACTTATCAAAAAAGAAGTAATAAAATCAAGGACGACACTCTTTGGTTGATTAAATCTTTGAAGAGAAGGAAGCAATCAAATCAAAAATCAATTGGACATAAAATTTATTCATTATCCGAATCCCCCATCACTCATGCACAAAATAACTTTGCTTTTTGTTTGTCCCTTTACATGTGCCTTATTTGTTATTTTGTCATCTTTATTGGGCAGGAAGGTTATGGGTTTGATCATATTTGCCGCCCAAGAATTTAGGCCACTTATCGGTTGTCATTCATATGATAGACAGATGAACTTCATCGCTGTCCCAAGCACCACATATCCTCTTCTTTTCTCTTTATTTCCCACCTAATTTTCAACTACTTCAAGATAATAGAGCTTTAACTTTTTTTTTTTTATATAAGTAAACTTATTCCTTAAAACAAGTTTTTTAAAGAATTATATGGTGAAAAGAGTAAAGTGATTAACACATTATTTTAACAATACAATATGTTTGAACAGTTATGTAGTTTCAATATTTTGTCAATAAACACATCCATTACGAATATACAATTAATATAATTTTCGCCTCTAAACTCCAACTATTACAAAAATTTATATTTCAAAAATTTTCAAATAATTTCTAAGCATTTTACTTTCGATTTATCATTTGTTATTCAATTAATAATGTATTTTATAATTTAAATTGACGATTAACTGCAAGAACTATTAATTTGTATTTATTCCAATTTATGTTAAAAGATTGCTCTAAAATATAATGATTATATTAAACAATAATTTAAATTTAGTGGCCATTTATATGATCTACTCGAATTTTAATTTATTAACTCAAAGAACTCAGCAAATAACAGATCGCATAGTAGATTTTATTAAAATTGTAATTCCTAGGAAGTTCGCTTTCTTATTACTTTATTTATTTTTGTTTGATCTACATAAGTTGCTAATGAAATATTATGGAAAAAAAGGGTTTTATATTAATTTGAAAATTCTATTGAACTTGTAATGGACGTTGAGGTTGACAAAGGAAACCAAAGTGTAACTCGCTAGAAAAAATAAACCTATGAACTTAAAAGTTTATTAAAAGAAAAAAGTTTTCAAACTTATTTAACATTTCTGGTCAAATAACCAAGAAATGCCCATTATCGTCTGAAAAGTTGAAAACTGCACTTGCAAGTTTTTATATTTTTGTTGTGAAATACTCACATGCATGTTTGATGTGGAGCTTGTTATTCATATATTCATGTAGGTTCTCGTCAAAAAAAAAAGGATGCAAAAGAACAAAGAATAACTATTTATGGCATGTTTGATTTTTTATTAAATTAATATGTCGAATATTCTTTTTTTCAATAAATTTAATTCTAAAAATATATTATTCATTTCTCGTTATATAATTGATTAAATCTACATTAATATACTGCAACTAAACAAATATGGACATTAGAATCGAATGCAGAACAACACCCAAATACTTGTCAAACTCATGCTAATTGTTTTCTCTAGTTCCTTGTATCGAGTTAAGCGGCGGAGCCAAGAATTAAATGAGTCAAGAATTAAAGGAGGTAGAGTTGATTTTACAATAGATTAAAATGAAAACTTTTTGTAGTAAAAAATATGTTCATATTATAATACGATAAAATTATATTAAAGATAATTAAAAATATAAAAATAAGTACAATTTAAGCTACACTTGCGTTTATAATGCGAGATAATTAATTTTTATAACTATTCATATTTTGAGAACAATTCAAAATAAATTCGTTGACAATAATTACAAATATCTCATTCTCGACCAATACCACCAATTAAAATAAAAATTCAACAAATACAACAAATTTTGTCATAAACCCCAAATCAGCATAAGTGTATCAACAGAGGACGGACACCATAAAGCGTGTCGACAGAGGACGGACGCGGGACACTGACGGACCTCCGGTAGGGTATTAGAGTGTGTACAAGCCTAAAACCTGAAATATAAAAAACTAAGTTTGCACAAAAAAAACACTTTATACGAAAATAAAAATCAGCGTTGAATACTTATAAAAAAAAAATCAGCATTGAACAATGAAATCAAATAGACTTGACCGTGGAAAATTATCTTTTATGCTCCACCAATATGCTTGTCCTCAGAAGCAAACCAACAATGACAGGTCAAACTGACGCGGTTCTCATCGGACTCTCCATCATCGCTACAATTTGATCACCAGAAAATATGGGTAAACCAGAGAATTAATCAAATATTTACAGCAATTAATTAATCTAGCTATAAAAGGGAAAGAGTCGGTAATGCTACATATCATGGTAGTCATTGACGGAGACAGGGAGAGTATTAGGGGTCTATCGAACCTATGGTGGGGTTCGCCGATCTTACCCGACTCCACCTCTTTCCGCTACTGATCGAGTTGGATTAGAGAAAAAAATAGTAGAACTAATAGTAGCCATCTTATTAAGTATAAATACATGAACAAAATAAAAAAAAAAATCATCCATAAAATCCAACATGCGAACACGTAAATCACCTAATTTGCATTTTTGTCAAATTCACACTAGCATTTATTTGTTAATCTTTTAGAAATATATACCATTTCAAAAGGTCTTAAAAACAAATTTTAGCCGCACAATGGTTGGATGTGTGTTGCATATTGCGTCTCAAGTTCAATCTTTTTGTGACCAAAAACAAAAACGACATTTCGCCGTTAAATTGAACGCAATGATTCACCAAAGACGACTATATACATTATTGACCGTCGGATCATCAAATGATTAATCAACAATATGATAATTAAGCATGTTATGGATCGGGGTGGCAAATTAACTATATAATATGGCATTCCCAAAAGACACACATGAAAGAATGAATGAATGAAACCAAGAAATTATGCTTTCTTGTTTTCCTTTTCTCTCCCATTCATTCATTGGCAAAGAGACCTTTCTTTGGAAAATTAAATAATAATGTCGGCGTCCAATTAGATAATAATCACCTTATCTCTTACTAAAACTCTGTGTGGCTTGTTAGGCATATGTCACTTTCTTTATTTCAGATACGTATGTATACATATAGAGAGATGCACTTCGTAATGTCACTTTCTTCTCTGATTAAAAAAAAAAAGTAATGTCACTTTCTTCTATTTCAGAATTTTTAGGCCACCAATTATGGCTAGTTTTACCAACTATTTTGACGGTTTATCTGCTCATTTATAAATTATTTGATGATCAAACATTGGTTACTTGATGCGAGAAATTAATGTAATAATTTATACATTTGTGATCATGTATCTTGGACATCAATTTTTTTTAATTTATATAATCGATGCCCAAACGTGGACTGAAAAAAAGATGTCCACGTTCGGAGATATATTTTGTGTACAAGTTTTCTTGCTCTTAAAAATTTTTGGACGAGTATGTTGATTTTATGTATATACAACGTGGTATAAGCGACTATCAGTTTCTTTATTTTTCTTTCATTGGCAACTATACAGTGTTAAAATTGTAGCACGGGTAAAGTCACGTCATCTTTTCATTTGATGTCCAGGATTATATAATTTTTGAGGGCACAAGATATATAACCGCAGGAAAGGGATAACCTTTCTCCTACAACTCGGTTGTAGGAATTTCCATAGTTTTTGTTTCGGTATCACATGTAACAAACAATTAATTAAATGAATTGATAATCAATAAATTGTTCAAATTATTAATTTCAATATGCGCAGCGAATAGCATGAGCGAAAACAAATCTGGTTGTATGCTAGCCTTGCATGCAAACCGCCTTTGTTAATGTCATGAACTAATTTCGTTCTCTATATGCTACATAAAAATCTATACGAATGCAGAAATCACGAGTAATGGAAGAATAACGATCTCTTTCTCCTTTACCATGGAGGCCGACGGCCTCGCTCTCTTTTGTAAAAAGGTGGTTATGTTTTTTTGTTGTGGAAGCTTAAACTTTAATTAGGGTTATGTGTCAACAATAAATATTTAACATATATGAACTTATCTACATACTTACATAGAGCCCATTATTTGACCCTTATTCAATTAAGACTTGACTTAATTGAGTCAAACTCATGAGTACTACAACTAAGTCTTGAACGAACTGAGTTTGAATCAATTATCCCGTCATGGATGAACCACGTTTTTCTAGCATTTTCCTTAGGGAAAATTACACAGTATGCCAAATTAAATTCTTGCAATTTGCAAAAATGCTAATGATGGGTGTTAAACTATCAAATTAATTCCTACTCTAAAAGTATAAATTTAAGCACAATGATGGGTAAGATAGAATCTTCAAAGGCTGGTAAATTTAAGTCTAAATGCAGGAATAAATAGTAAATAATAAAATTAATTATAATTGAAGAGGAGGTTATGAGTCGAGAAATAATCAAAACGAGAGACAAGAGAGCAATAAATAATCAAAAAAATAATTAAAAAAAATCAATAACACGAAAGTCTAGTTAAGGCTTATCTCAGTATCTCTTCACATATTGATCACAGATTTAAATGATAAACCTCAATCATTCACTTAAGCAAGTTATATTCACAGATAATACACTCAGTAACCAATCTTTGCTCACATTTCGGTAACCCCGAGACACTCTACAGGCTGCTTTTCTTACCAATGAACAACCCCGCGACAGGATTCAATCTATCGAAAGCAGTACGAGTTATAGAGACCTTACCCAAATCAATAAAATCGGAACGCTGAAATACATTTAAACATGATTATCCAATTCCCTTAACAATAATCAAAGCCCTTTATCATAATAATTATGTTAAGTCACCAAAAGTGTTAGATTGCAATCACGAATATATAAGTTTAATTGACAGTATATTATTTCATCAATCAATTTAACTGACCGTTATTAAATCAATAAAAAAAAACACTAAAGAACGAGAATCAAGTAAATATGTGAATAATAAAAATAAGTAAAGCACAACACATCACAATTTGATAAAGTTCATCCTCAATTAACATTGACCAGATAGAAATTTAGCAATTCATGTTGATAGTAAGAACATACGAAATAAAATAGAACGGCTATGAATGTTGAGTTAAAAGTTATATCAAATACAAAATACTAGGTATGTTTATCAAATATCTAACATGTAAAAAAATGTTTTTGTAGTTAACTAAGGGTAAAAACCTTTTTATTTCCGTCCAAATTAGCACTGTCTCATATCTGTCCAGCTGTGATAGTTCATTAATCCATGTCAGTATCAATTGTACCATGTCCTTCAAGATCTGGTCATCATGACCATGACAAATGCACCCCGAATCCAATTTAAATTAAATCCGCCCAATTTGCACCAAGTTTCTACCTAAAGAGTATCAAACAGAAAAACAACATCAAACACAAAGTTTAAACTTAATGTGACCGAATGCTAAAGGATGAATTACAAGCGTGGGTAATAGGCAAACATTGACAATTGCCAAAAAGGAGTTGCTTGGTGCCACCATATTGATAAGGAATATAAAGTGTGATTTGAGTTATGGCAACAAAATCAACGATCCATAACTGTCACTAAAACACAAATTAATAAGGTTACTCGTAATTCATAGTCTCTGAAATCGTCCATCAAGACGTCTGTTCAGCATTTTTATTGTTATTTTATTAAAGTCCCCAGTTCCTAACTCCTCAGTTTTTTCATCCATAATCTAGGGATTATTTTAAGAATCTCGCGGAACGTCTACTCAACTTTCCACTAAACACAATTTTATTTTAATCCCCGTTGGAATAAATCTGACCGTTGGATCAAAACGATCCAACGGTCATATTTTGATTTAAAAAAATTAATGTGTCAGGCACGAAACCAGTGGGTCCCGCGTCTGACACATGTAGTACATCCTCCCGCAGGAGGACGGGCTACGATTTGGGGACGCATAACGGCTAGGATCCCAATATAGGATCCTAGTTGCGTTACACACAGCCTAAGGAGCAGAAAAATAAATATCGCTATGTCATTCAATAAAATTAGGTTGGACATTAAACTGTGGTCGAACATGAAACCCTAATTTGATTGATAACTTGAGCATTGAGAGTTAGATTTTTGGATAATTAAGTGTGTCACGACCAGTTTTCGAACCACGATCGGCGTACGAGGCAAACTGTTTATGGGAGCCCAGCCCATATCGCAAGCCTAAGAGAATAAAAAATTAAATCTAGAAATTCATTTATCAAAACATTTCTATATAAAACCATTTATAAAAAGTCATATAAGTATAACAAAATAGAAAAATATATAAGTATAGAAAAATATGGTGCAAGTAAAATCAAATACAAGATAGGTGTATCGTAAAATAATGGGACCAAAAGTCAAAACAATACAACCCAGTAACCCAACAACATTCTGTTGCGAAGCTCTAAAAGAAAAGGAGTAGCTGGCCAAAAGGGCGTCAAAAACCAAATAAATATACACCTCACCAAGCGAAGATGTCTGATGGTTGCTGAGTCAAAAGTCAACTTGTAAGACGAAAACAAGACAAAGAAAGCACCGAAAGGGGGTCAGAACCCCATGCGGGACAACATTCCAGAATATCTCATACGTGCCTCACAAAGTCTGTTTTTGAAAACGGTTCAAAAATACCACACACAGGTATAAGAATGTATACATACATATACACACGACATACGTAGTAGGATTTCAAATAAACATTTCAAAAATATTTGTAAACAAAACAAACACATACACTCAGGCAAAACAATACTAATAGTATCAAAGTCAAAACCAAAGTATAAATAATATGAGTAGACTCAGAGTAAAAAACAGAGTGCACGTAAGATCAGAAATCTCAGAGTCAAAAACATGTACACATAATATGGGACCAATATTAACCATGGTGTGGTATACGCCACCCAATCAAGTTGTATAATAAACGTGGACTATGCCAATAATAAGCAAAAAATCATGTGTCGGGCCGGGACACATGGGTGCCAGCAGCTCTGATAACTGGGCCATATCAAAACATTGGTCTACCAAATGCCATGTACCCCATAGCATAGGCGCCTCATATCAAATACAAAAATCCGTAGCAATATAATTTACAAAAACAAGCATGCAGATCAGAATTAAAAACAGAGAGAGTATATATATATAAACAGATATTAATTATTAAAAAATATAACCAATTTATTAATTAGGCCAAGCCTTAGATTAGTCCAATTTCAAAATATATGCAAAGCACAATAAAAACATATACAGCTTCAAGACACAGTCTATGTGTTTTAAGTTGTTATCCATTCACTTGGATGCCCAAACTCTAAGGTCAGGCACCACTGTCGGGCAGCTGGTTCCATTGACAGGAACAAGAAGCTGAAACAAATATTCTAGAAACAAAGCAAATGAGAAACTAGTACTGTGATTGTACCGAAATACGTGCACATGCATATATAGACATAGACACTCAACAACGCCCAAAACTCATTTCTAACCTCAAATATCACAAACATATTCTAATCAATTCCCAAGCCTAAGCAAAATCACATTTGACTCCTAAAAGTCAAATATCGCATTTGGTCCTCAATGGCAAATGACACAAATAATCCAACTTCCGATTGAACTAACAAAAATCAAATCTAAACACCCATAGAGATAGATCTCAACCTCAGGAACATGAATCTACAATTACGTTACCAAAAATAACTCAAATTCCTCAAAAAATCTCTAAAATCCGACCAAACTTTGACCCATTCTCACAACTTGACAAATCTGTACATTTAAGCATGAATCAAGTATTTCTAACTCCAATCCATCAAGATATATAAGAAACAACTTCAAATCTAACACGAAAATTATCAAAAACTGAAACATAGCCTCAAACGGACCCATCTCGGCCAAACACAAAAACTCACCAAAACCAAAGCCACTTTTGATGATTCCGACCTCCCACCTTCATATTCTAACCACAATCAAACCTCATTCCAATAGAAAGAAAAGAATCCGAACAAATTCCCAATTTCGACCATAGACCCTAAGAGAACAAATCATGAACAAAAATGAAGAAAGAAGTAATTTAATGAGTGTTTCTTATCTCAAGAATCGAAGTGGAAGCAAGGAGAAACAAAGGAAGACGAAGAGGAATAAATTAGAGATTAATTTTAGTGGTTGAAGTGAGTTATGGCCGAAGAAATGGCTAATGAGTGTATATATAAACCTACACTGCCGAAACGTTGAGTTTCACTTGAAGTTGCCCAGAAAAGGCACATCTACGTGCGTAGTACTCATTGTACGCATGTAATCCCAATCTTTGTGTGTGTAGATGACAGATCTGATAACCTCTTATTCTCAAATCCAAAATCAACGTGCGTACCATGCGTTCAATGCACGTAGATGGCTTCACGTGCCTGTGCTTAACACCCAAACAATGATCAACGAGCACAGAAGCTCTACAACGCACGTTGACGGTCCAAAGCACGTTCACGGTCTAACTCGAACAACAATCTGTGTGCGTAGAACTCCTTCAATGCACGTTGATGACCTCTAGCACACTATACATGCGCAAAACCACATCCCAACACCTTCAAAACTTAAGAATCAAAGTTCCCAAAATCCTAAATCACTTCGGAACCAAGCGGAATGCTACAAGATTCTGATTAGAACAAACGGGATATTACAAAATGTCTATCCAATTTCTTTTGGGTTTGGAATTACCAAATTTGTTGTTAAATTAATTAAACAATAGATTAAATGTTTGGTTTAGTTTTTGGTTTTGGCTTTTGGGAAATGAGAGTGATGAGGATTAAGAATAACTATTTTGCTTTTGAGACAAGAAAAAAAAGAGAAAGAAATCAATGATTGAACAATAGTTATGAGATTTTTTAATTGGGGGTATTACTGTTTTTTTCCAACGAACATGAAAGATAATTATCTCAAAGTGAAAAGAATGACCAAATAAGTTAATTTCCGAACATGAAGGAGGCACTTTGAGATTTCCGACGGCATGGCAAATATTCCAATTTCATGAGTGTCTTGTAAGGCGTTGCTCTTGTGATAAAGCTACAGCACCGATTGGCTTCTTGCTAACTTCACGCATTGCTCCAAAATGGCTTTTAATAGTGATAGTGTAATATGATTGATATTATTCCCTTACATGAAACAGAAGCAAAGAAATAAAAAAGTGAAAAACTAGCCCTCCATGTTCAAACTTTTTCTTTTACATATATTAAACATGAGGATGAATCAGCTTATACCTAGTATAAGTTGTTTTTTCGAATTTAATCATTATTATTAGATTTAAAAGGAATAAATAGTGATAATTAAGAGTAAACAAAAAAAAATTACACCAAGGGTAAGTTATCTTTTCTCATTCAACATTTAGCTACAAACAATTTGTTGACCAATAGTTAATATGTTAGTTTGAAGAGAAATTCCTGTTAAGAGGTCAGATGTTCAAATTCCCAAGATTAATGACCACTCTTTGGAAAAAAAAAAAAAGAGAAATTAACTTCTTATTTAAAAAAAAGCTTCTTGAGGCATCACGTAGTTAAAAAGAAACTGCAAATTATTTTTTCCACTCATTTACATTTTCTTTATTATTACCAAGTACAAATGCCATAAGCCAAGTAAAATTGAAATGAATCGAGTAAATAACTAAAAAAATGTGTATTTTTTTAAAAAAATTATGATGTAACTAATTCGGTTTTGTACTAGATAATTAGGCTAATAAGAAAAAAAATAACTCCCTATTAGTTTCAAATTAATTAATAAATAGTTATATTAGAATTCCATCTTTAACTAAATTAATATTTGAAAGATTAAATTTTTAACATATAACAAAGCTCAATACTTACAAGAATCATTTTCTTCTTTATTCAAATAAATATGGATTCTTTGAATTCCACTATCCATTATTACATATTATAATAACTTAACATCAAAATAATGCTTACAAGAATCATTGTAGTGTTTGGAACACAACATATTAACATAGTATATAACATATTATCAACATATTATAATTTTCAAAATATATGCATTGTCTCAGATTTTCTTTTCTACAATCTACCAATTTGTAATCTGTATCTGCTATTCAATTTACTAAAACCTCTTCTTTAATTGTTTTTTGTTTAAAGAATAAAAAACACATATTTCGCGATAAAAAAAATGATATTTGCTTTAAATGCATTCATTGCAAATAGCAGTGAAATATGCTTTGCATTATTCCACCATTATTAACTTAACTATATGAAATGGGAATATTTTGCATGTTGAAGTTGTAGTGAAGAATGAAGATTCTTTTTTTCCTTTTTGGTGGGGAAGATTCTTTTTTTTTTTCAATTCGTCTTAAAATGGAGAAAAGAGATAGAGAAGATTCTACAAAATAGTTTTATGAAATATTAGTCAAAAATTATATACATTTTTCTAAAATGACAAAATAAAATAATTTAAATAAGCACACAAAGAGATTTAGAAATTGTAACTAGAAATATTCTGATAGTTATTACCGATTGGCTTAACAATAATCTTTTGCATGAAGTTTTCTATTTTGTACTTTTACTTAGCCTTTCAAAAATAACAAAAAGGTACGGAATTTATAATTTTATTGCAATTATGGCACACATCAAGTTTTTCGTCTAAAAGTACCATCAAATGATGAAGTGACACTAAAATGTGATGTCCTGCACAATTTTTGTGCTCAAATTGTTGTCGAGTAGCTTTAGTATTAACATTATATGATTTTATTTATAAGGTTTGATGAATTAGACGAGCAAATGTCGTCGCACACTAAGCAAATAAACTATGCCAGCTTATAAATAAACGACAACTAACAAGCAATGTTGTACAAAAGTACTTTTTATAAATATTAAAATCTATTTGGTTAAATGATATAACCTGAGAGAAATATTTAATTAAATATTATTATATCAAAATTTTAAATTAATATATGGAAAGATTAAGCTATTTATAACACTTATATGTTTTAAAAGTGCAGTGAGTGATTTTAATTTTTTGCGTTGAGGAAAAAGCACAAAACTTAACTTTTTTTCTGAAATTGTATTTTGGGAAAATATCATGATTACTCATCGCAATTTTCGAGTTATTATCAAATACTTAAGAACTATAATTGACTCCAAAATACAATTTTGTAATCTTAACACAGTTTAAATTTTAATGCCAAACGAAGCTTTAGTCATGTAGAGATTCTATTAGAGTTCATAGAATCTGATAATTTAAACGAATTACTTGTATTCGTTGGTAAATTGTTGATAGAAATATTCTAGTCATGGTATTTTTTTTAAGTAAATATACAAAGCATGTTCAAAATATATAAGATTCTTTTTGAGATTGGGATTTTTCCATCAACAATTTCATTGCCATCTCTGTCATGTTATCAATTGAGTGTTAATAATTTGAGTTTTAGGCTTGTTCACATGCGAGTGTTATTATGTTACAACAGTCCAAAACCTAACATCTAAGTTCAGCTTAGAAAATCTTTTGGTCCCTACACTTTTTTTTCTTCTTCAAAATTTTCACTGACTCATTTTCGGATCAGGAACTGCATACAAGACAGACCATCTATGAGAGTCCAGCCCATCTCACACAAGTCTCGAAGAATTAGAAACTCTACCCACTTATTCATTTATTAAAACTATTTTTAATAAAACCATTTATGAGAAATCATATAGATATATGAAAATAATATATATCAATGTAACAAAATATAATGTATGTGAAATCAAATATAAATTATATGAAATGTAAATCAGGGAAATCCAAAAGACAAAATATAACATCAATAAACTAATAGTATCCCGGTGTGGAGCTCTAAAACAAAAGGAGTAGTTCGGCCAAGAAGGCGTCACTAAGCAAATAAATATACGCCTCACTGAGCGGAGATACCAAATGGTTGCTGAGTCAAAATGTCAACCTGTAAGATAGAAACAGGATAAACAAAGGAAAGAAAGGGTGTCACGACCCAAAGTCGGGTCATGAACGGCGTACGAGGTGAACCGTCTATGGGAGCCCGACCCGACTCGCACAAGCCTCGGAGTACAGAAACTCTACCCAATTTATTCGATAAAGACCTTTATCAAATCATTTACATAAACCATAAAAACATTTTGTAATGAAATCATATATATAATCATTAAATTATACAAACGAAATCATAATATAAGTTAATCATAAAAATATGTCAGAAATAATCATAAATTCCAAAAGTTAAAATAAAACCCGATAACCCAACAGCAACCCGGTGTAGAACTCTACTAAAACAAAAAAAGAGCCCGAACAAAGAGGGTACTCACAATCAAGTGGAATGCCTCAATAGGACCAAGATGTTGGACGGTTGTTGAATGCCAAAAGAGAACCTGAAAATAAGATGAGAAAATAGACAAGAAACAGAGAGAAAATGGTAAGAATCCATAGTGAGAAAACGACACTTCAGATTGGCTCTAAGTCTCACAAAAACTGTTTTGAAAACCATTCAAAACTATCACACACGGATATAAGTGTATATACGTATATACGCTAATATAACATAATAATTTAGAAATTCCATTTAGAAATTATTTGCATCCAAGGCAAACAACAGACAGAAACATACAATATATATATATATAATATATATATATATATATATATATATATCTGAAACAAATATAGGACATGAAATTGACAGATGATATATCATAAATAAGGTGGGCTCTGCCACCATGCTAAAACTGAGTACATAGTCTGGCCGAACACACGGTTGCCATAAACTCTGGTAAATGGGCCTTGACTGCACAATGGTATACCAAAGGTTACGTTTACCCTACATAGCACAGGTGCCACATATCGAAGTATATATTGCAATTGCACATACAAAGAAAATCGTTTCACAAAGAATATTTATAATCCTTATATAACTATTCAATATCTGAAACAAAAATAATTTGCAGACAATATTCAAATATCATATGAATATTATTATTTTCAAAAACAAAAACCAAATATTAATAATCACATAACCCGGATTATTAATTAGCTAAGCATTTATTAATCCCATTTTTAGAAAAAGATGTCCAGCACATCAAAAACATATAATTTACAAGACACAGTTTATGTGTCTGAAACTGTCATTTCACTCACCTGGTATCTGATGCTAAGGATCCAGTCAAGTACCACTCGTGGGTGGCTAGTCATGCTGGTAGGAACAAGAAATTGGAACAAAGATACCAAAAACACATATATTAGAAACAAAGCGAAATAGGATGTTGGTACTGTGGCTGTACCATAATGCGTGCACATGCACATGCAGACTCGGACACTCAAACAACGACCGAAAGCCCATTTCGATCGAAGATCTAATACTCTCGTCCAAAAAATCAAAATCTATGTAAAATTATGATTTAGTCCCCACTTTCGTAAAATTACAAATCTGACCATACATGTAAAATATCAGTTCAGCCCTCAATTATTCCAGAAAAATTAGTATTTACACCGAAGTCATCGCGACAAAAAATTATTTTCAAAAATACCCCAAAACTCGATTCGAGAGGGACCCAACATTTTCAATAGTACCAACCCACTCAAAATCATCCAAGGAGTCCAAATCTAACCTTAGATTTCATCCATTAAACCTAAAACTATCTATTTCTTTAATTGCATTTTCGGACCAAAATATACCCATAATGAAAATCATCAATTTCTCATCAATCAAGCTAAATCTATGTTCCTACATGTTTCTCATACTTATATCTAACATAAACAACTCCAAATCAAGCTATAAATTCAACCAAAATCGAATCCTAGCTCTATTCAAACCCATTTCGTTAAATCACGAAATCTCCCAAAACCGAAGCTAGAATCTTATGGTTTCAACCTCAAACAACCATAATCTAACATAAAAAAAACTATAATCCAACGGAAATGAAGAAATTAGAATGATCTCTCAATCTTGGCTAAAACTCTAGATGAACGATTCATAATGAAAAACAGGAAAAGGAAGGATCAAGGAGTGTTTCTTACCTTAGAATCCCAAATGGAAGTGAAGAGAAGCAAAGGAAATGGAAAGCGATGATGGAGAGAGTTATTTCGGTGGTTGAGAGTGAGTTATGACAGAAGGGAAGACAATTGGGTGTATTTAAACTGAAACGTTGGTGTTTTATTTAAGGCTGCCCAGAAAAGGCACATTAACGTGCGCAGTACCCCAACTACGCACGTAGTTCCTTCTTTAACGTGGGTTGCACCCTCCTCAACGTACGCAGACAGTAGATCTGATGACTCTTCATTCTTAGATCCAAGATCAGCGCACGTTCCACCTTATACAAGGCATATAGACCGTGTCACTTACTCACGGTTCATATCCAAATGACGAGCAATGCACACAGAACTCTCCAATACACGTAGATTTTCTTAAACACATTCACGGTCCATCTCAAATGTCGATCAACGTGCGCAAAACCTTCCTTTACTCGCGCAGATGACTTATAGCATGCCTAACGCACACAGATTGCTTCCAAACGAATTCTACACTCCAAAAACCAAGATTTCTCATATCTAAAACACCCTGAAACCAGACGGATTGCTACAGTATTCCAACTATAACAGTATGGGATATTACAAAGGGGTCAGAACCCAATAACACCCCAGAATACCTTATACGTGTCTCACAAAGATTTTTTTTTGAAAACGGTTCAAAGATACCATAAACAGGTATAGGAGGTATACATACATATACACACTACATACATAGTAGGTTTTCGAAAAAACATTTTCAAAAATATTTGCAAACACATGTACTAGGGAAAAACAATGATATCAACATTAGAGTCAAAAACAAAGTATAGGTAATATAAGTAGTCTCAGAGTAAAAAACAAAGTATACGCAATATGGGACCGATAATAAACATGGTGTGGTCTACGACACCCAATCAAACTGTATAATAATCGTGGACTCTGCCATTAATTAGAAACAAATCACATGTCGAGCCGGGACACATGGTTACCGGCAGCCTTGGTAGTTAGGCCATATCAAAGTATTGGTCTGCTAAAGGCCATGTATCTCGTAGCATAGGCATCCCATATCATATAGAAAAAAATCGTAGAAATATAATTTACATAAACAAAGTATGCAGAGCATTATCAAAAACAAAGAGGGAGATATATAATAGATATATATATCAAATTTCAAAAACAAATACTGATTATTAAAATACATAACCAGTTTATTAATTAGGCCAAGCCTTAGATTAGTCAAATTTCAAAATATAAGCTAAGCATAACAAAAACAGATACAGTTTCGAGACACAACCTATGTGTCAGAAGTTGTCATTCACTCACCTGGATGTCCAAGTTCTAAGGTCAGGCATCACTGTCGGGCGGCTAATCCCATTGACAAGAACAAGAAGCTAAAACAAGGATATCAAAAACAAAATATATCAAAAACAAAGTAAGCAAGACACTAATGTTGTGACTGTATCGAAATGCGTGCACATGCATATGCAAACTCAGACGTTCAAACAATTCTCAAAAATTCATTTTTAACCCAATGCTAATATATATACCACAAAATTACACCTCGGTGTAAAATTATACTTTGGACCCTAAGTTTCGGAAAACTACCAATTAGACTAAAAAATATATAACTCCATAAATTAATCTGAAAATTCCAAAATTATTATCGAGAGCTCAAAATATTCAAATATGCCTAAATAAATCTCCAAATTTACACAAATTAATCATTTAACCCCGAAATGTAAAATATTAATTCAGTCCCTCATGGCAAATTACCATTTAGTCCAACTTTCGATCATCTCGATTTCAATCAATTTCGGCCATACCATTCACCTCCTAGCATCCTCTAGAACACAAATCAAATACCCAATAGCATCAAACAACTCAAAAATCACTAATTCTTATAAAAAAATCGTCACAAACCCTGTCTCTTAATGGAACACCTACAATTATTCAAAATCCACTTGTTTTCTTGCATTTCTAAGACCTACAAACATTATTCTATTAAAAGCCCTTTCAAAACCTCCAAGAAACACTGTTAGTGTAAGCCCTAGACCCAAGTATATTGTATTCAAAACCTTTTATATTTGATATATA
>CAODLS010407761.1:0-12807 GCA_948243855.1 Flueggea neowawraea
ATGAGCAGTATCTGTGGGGCTTAGTGTCATTTAGGGTTCTTTTTAACTGTATTAAAGGGCGACTAATTGAAAGGAGTTCTTTGAAGAACAAAAATGCACCTTTCCATTATCGTGTGGAGGGGTGTTCTGCTGTGTTCTAGCACATTGACGGTTCATTTGCAACTAGAGTTTCTAAGAGAATTCCAAAAATTTTGAACTGGAGAGCTGAGTCACAGTCGTTGCTTGCATTGTTGAAGAAGATTGTTTTTGATAATCGAGAGGTATTTGTTGGTTTTTTAGTTTTATTTATGTTTACAACTATTGGCATTTTACTTTTGCTTACTATTTTTTTTTTTCATGTTTATGTAGATTGTTGTCAGAAATTTGGTTCCAACTAATGAGGAAATTGAAAGTTTGAATTTGAGTGAGGTATTTGAGAAGATGAGACAGAGAATGAAATCAAGGAAGCATATATATGCTGTTGGTATGAATGATTCAAAGCGCATTGATGTGTTAACAAACAACTTTTCGGATTTGCGATATGGCTTTGAACAATTAAAGGATGAGTCGCGGAAGCAGCAAATGTTTCTTAACGATTGTTTAACCAATTTTGGAGATGCAATTAACGAGTTTAGGGTTAAGGTTGGTTTGCCAAAAATCAATCTAGTCGGCAAAGTTGCTAAGGATGGGTATTGGGAAGACCATTCTGAAGGTGTTAATCCTATTTTTGCGTTTGATAAGGCTGTGCAGATTAGAGAATAGGTAAATTTTATAATTTTGTGAACCCATGTGAGTTGTTTTTGGCAATTGTTTAAAGTTCAATTCTTGCACTTGTGTGAACTGTGTTCTTTGCAATGTGTGAACTTGTGTAATTGTTTTTTAATTTTTATATTATCTTTTAAGTTGTTTTGTAGTTGGGAAGGAAAGTTGCTTGTGATGAGCACTTTGTGTCCTCTCAACAAGATGAGTGTCTTAAAATGGTTGCAAATGATATTGTTGGTGGTAACGTGTTCGAAGTGGCTTGTAAAATCGGACAAGAGGTATTTAACTTATATGATTTTATTTTCTATTGTTTGTATGTTCAATTGATTTTTGTGAACTTTTGTCATCGTATTATGTTTTTTTTTTATTTTGTTGATATTGTTATTTTGTTTTAAGTTGTCTTTGATCTTTGTTTATCCTTTATCTTTTTTTTTACAAGGTTTTCAATGGTTTGAATGCAAATTCTAAGGATAAGATTGAAGACATTTTAGGAAGTGATTTTGATGTGGAATCATTTTTCAATGATTCTGGTGATGATGTGAAGGGACCCTCTATGGAGATTGTCATGTATTCTCCGAATGTTGCCACTGCAATGTTGGCAGAACGTGCAAAGCGTAAAATCAAACCTTCACATTTTTTGAAGTCTCCATTTATTGGCAAGATGGGGAAGTTAGGAAAGTTCGTAAGTGTTGTCCATTCGAAGAAGTTTTTTCAAGAAGGTTACCCACTTGACGACAATTATGTTTTGGATAAGAACGTGTGTACTGAAATGCACATTGAATTAAATAACTTTATTGAGGTGGAGGAATGTGTTCCATGGCAGAGAGAGGAAGGAAAAGATATGTATGTTTTTTATATCTATTTTTTTAAGATTTTAATGGTTTCATCAATATTTGATTTTATTGTTTTGATGCAGTAAAGAAAAGCATAGTTCAAAAGTTGGAACCTCAAGGACTGCAATATTCTCAAAAGAGAAAGACTTACTAGAGCCTACTTTTATGTTTAGTGTTGATATTATTAGTAACAGGACTTGGTTTTTCGATCTGGTTTATTCTAGTCCAGATTTAGACTCAACGGTACATATGAGTTTGTTAAATAGTTTTTTTCTTTTTTATTTTGTTACACTTCATAGTTGCCAACTTTTGTACTCTTTTGTGAACTTCCAATAGATAACAAATTAGTCAAATGGTTTTAAAAAGTTCAAAACAGTTCACAATTATTTACAAATGTAAACACCACATAAGAAAACATGATCTATTAGAAGTTCACACAGGAGTACAAAAGTTCGCAACTATAAAGTATAACAAAATAAAAAAAAAAACTATTTAACAAGCTCATACATACCGTTGAGTCTAAATCCCGACCACAATAAACCAGATCGAAAAACCAAGTCCTGCTACTAATAATATCAACACCAAACACAAAAGTAGGCTCTAGTAAGTCTTTCTTTTTTAAGAATGTTACAGCCCTTGAGGCTCCAACTTTTAAACTATCCTTATCCTTACTGAATTAAAGAAATAAAATAATAAAATCAAATATTGATGAAACCATCAAAATCTAAAGAAAAAATAGAAATAAAAGCATACATGTCTTTTCCTTCCTCTATCGGCCATGGAAAACCTTCCTCCACCTCAATAAAGGTATTCAATTCAATGCGCATTTCAACATACACGCTATCATCTAAAACATAATTGTCATAAGTGAGTACCCTCCTTGAAAAAACTTCTTCGAATCAACAACACTTACGAACTTCCCTAACTTCCTCATCTTGCCAATAAATTGAGACTTCAACAAACAATGGAAAAACAGATAGGTTAAATATCTCTTGTCCAATCTTACGAGCCACTCCAAACACATACCCACCAGCACTACATCTGCAACCTTTTTAGAAGACACATCTTGTCTAGAGGACGCAAAGTCCTCATCATAAGCAACTTTCCTTCCCAAATGCAAAACAATTTAAAAGATAATATAAAAATTAGAAAATAATCACACAAGTTCACACATTGCAAAGAACACGGTTCACACAAGTGCAAGATTGAACTTTAAACACATTGCCAAAAATAGCTCACACACGTTCACATGGGTTAACAAAATTATAAAATTTACCTCTTCTCCAATCTGGTCAGCCTCTTTGGACGCAAAAATAGGATTAATACCTTCAAAATGGTCTTCCTCA
Organism: Flueggea neowawraea; assembly: GCA_948243855.1. NCBI lineage: Eukaryota > Viridiplantae > Streptophyta > Magnoliopsida > Malpighiales > Phyllanthaceae > Flueggea > Flueggea neowawraea. The sequence continues at coordinate 2,921 of CAODLS010407761.1, forward strand.
TGCCTATCCTCAGCAACTTTGCCGATCACATTGACTTTTGGCATACCAGCCTTAACCCTAAGCTCGTTAATCACATCTCCAAAATTGGTTAAACAATCATTAAGAAACACTTGATGCTTCCACGACTCATCCTTTAATTGTTCAAAGCCATATCGTAAATCCGACAAGTCCTTTGTTAACACATCAGTGCGCTTTGAATCATTCATACGAGCAGTATACATATGCTTCCATGATTTCATTCTCTGTCTCATCTTCTCAAATACCTCACTCAAATTCAAACTTTCAATTTCCTCATCAGTTGGAACCAAATTTCTGACAACAATCTACATAAACATGAAAAAAATAGTTAGCAAAAGTAAAATGCCAATAGTTGTAAACATAAATAAAACTAAAAAACCAACAAATACCTCTCGATTATCAAAAACAATCTTCTTCAACAATGCAAGCAACAATTGTGACTCAACTCTCCAGTTCATTATTTTTGGAATTCTCTTATAAACTCTAGTTGCGATTGAACAGTCAATGTGCTCGCAACATTCATAGAACCAAGCCTGGAACACAACAGGACCCATCCACACGATAATGGAAAGATGGATTTTTTTTCTTCAAAAAATCCCTTTCAACCAATTGCTCTTTAATGCAGTTAAAACTAACCCTCACTAATACTGCTCGTACAAACCAGAATCTACAAGCACAAAATCTTCCTTTGTCAACTTGTCATACCTTGTTGTCATAATAAACTTGTGAATAAAAAATAACACACAAAGTTTAACATCATCCTCATCATTTACCCAATGGCGATACTTGATCGCTTCTTTCAAAGACAATTTGTTAACTAAAATGTCATCTGGAAAGTACCTTTCATTCAGATCTCCATTGGGAACTAACCCAGGTTTATTATCAATAACATCCCCATGTCATTTCAACCAACTAACCAAGCCAAACTCGTCTATGCCAAACCTCAACATACTCTCTCCAATCTTAAAACATACTGCATTAACATCATCACTAGCCACCTCCCTCAACAACAAGCCATGAATTAACTGAGGTTGGCATATAATTTTGTCCATATCCAACAAATGACCAAGGCAAGTTTTCCTAAGTAGCTCTACCTAACTAGCATTTAAGTATCTCTTTAAAAACTCAATGACATTAGGCATGCAATTGCAAGAAACCTTCCCAGGAAAATGGAAAGAAGTAGGAACTAGCAGATCTTGATCCTGAAATTAACCAAAAAAAATTTAAAAAGAAAACAACATGAAACCATGTATAACAAACTTAAAGACAACCAAGATCACATTGTGAACCCTTGTGAACCTTCGTGAACTTTTATATACTACAACAAACAGTAAACATTTACGATATCTCGTTGTAAACCTGTGTGAAACCTTGTGAACCATATTGAACTCTTATTCATAATAACGACACAATAATGAAAATTTTTAGAAAGCATTCTAATCTGTTATGAACAATAGTGAACTCCACATTCAAAACGCAATAATTATGCCGCGAAGAAAGAACCAAAAACAAAACACAACTACATGCAAAAACAAAACACAATAGAAATTAACCTATGAAAAGCATACCTTTTTCTTCTTCGTTGAAACAGGAGATTCGGAATAAGCATGCCTCTTCCCCTTTACAGACACTTTTGACAGCTTAGGATCCTTTGTCAACTTCGTCGACTTATCTTCGAATCAACACCAAAAAAATCCCTTCTCCATCACTGAAACACAGAAAAAAAAAACACTAAAGAACTAAGAAAAAACAAACAGAAAACAAATAATGTAACCTATAGAGCATTATACTAACCTTAACAAAAGGAAACTTACATGAAAAAATACAACATAGAAAAAATATAAAAGAACAATCACTTATAGCTGATTAAAAAGGGTTACAGACAAAAGAAAAAAAAAGTGCGATCGACTTCAGAGAACGTGGACGCACTAATCAAATAGCAAAATTGACGACGAACTGAGATGGAAATTGATGCCGAAGAAAGAGGAAAAGAAACTTAGAGAGAAAGCTTAAACGACACGGAAAATGAGAGGAAAATTAAATTTTGGGCCCTTTTATATATGTGGCAAAGTTAAAACTTAGTTTCAAACATGTTGTGTTTTTAAAAAGCAAACATAAAAACTGACTTTTTGTAGAATTGAAACATGGGCAGTCTTTTTTAAAAATTGTGGCCCAAAAATTGACAGTCCGTGCAATTAGCACTTAACCTAATTGAGTTAGGTTCATGGACAAGACTCTAGTCTTGAATGAATCTGGTTCAACCCAATTCACCTGTCAATGAGCAAACCTATTTTCCAAGATAAAGAAAAATAATAAACATTAATCTTAAAAGAATTAACTAACTAAAATGAATAAGTGATTTGGACTACCTGACAGTTAAAATTGATAGTATTACTTGAATTAAGACCAATTAATAAATTGTTAAATTATGAAAAAAAATTCATATTGTATACTTACATATAAAATTAAAATAAAAAATATGCGTTGTTATGATGCACACACTTTATATCATGTATACACAGCTATTTCACTATGTTTTTGTTGCGAGTTATGCTAAATTTGAGAAACTCATGTGAATTTTGTCGTTTTGATAGGAAAATGAAATGGAACCATTGGAAGCAAAAGAAAAGAGGAAAACAACAAAGAACTATGAAAATTCAAGCAGGACACAAGAAACTAAAGAATCATGGCCGTGACATGAATGTGTCTTGAGTCTAGGCCATGACATGAATACGCCCCAAGTCACAGCCATAACAATTCTGTCACGGCCGTGACACATGTGCTGGAGAGAATAGACTCACCAATGACATGGCATAGCACTTGAATTAGTGGAATTTTGTCCTTTTGTATCTTGTAAGGGTATTTTGGGCAATAGTGGCCTAGGGTTTAGTGTCATTTCAAGTGTGACCGACAAATACTCTATTGTTTTTATTTTGGTTCATGCTTTGGAAGAATGGAGGCTAGAGTTAGGAAGAGAGGAAAATCTAAAAGGAGCCTCACCTCCATGGTCATCATCTTTCTTAGTTAGTTGATTTCTTTACTTTTCTTTATATTCACTTTATTTTTATGTTTGTTATGAATAGATTTTATATTTGCATGTTAGTTTAATTTTTAATTATGTTCTTTTAGTATGTGTTTTGCGCAATTAAGCAACCCAATGTAAATATGTGATGTATTATGCTATGCTTTGGTTTTCAATCTTTTGTTTCTTGTTGATTTTCATTCAATCTTGTCCTTAATGCTTTCCTCGACTTGATCAACTTAGGAACAGATCATTGGACTAAGTTCATTGCTTGAGAGAGAGTAAGCTTTGAAGCCCTAAGATTGAATGACACAATCTCATGGTTGCTAGAGATAAAATCATGCCTTGTGAGGTAGTTAAACTAATTTGGTTTAATTAAAGAGACTGAAAAAACATAATGCGATGCATCTCTTCTTAGTCATGCTAGAGATAGATGGTTAGACTTAGTGCAATAGAGTGGGTGTAGTTTGAGAAAATGCATTTAATAGATTGGCAATCTCCGCCTAAATCAATTAGGAATGTGTTTTTATGTTGATTGGGTGTCAAAGGGTTAGCATTAAATCGCATAGGATCATTAGGTAAGCTTAATTGGGTGTGCACCTTGGGTATTTGATAAATTGTCACTTAGGCTATCTATTTGTGTTTTTGTGCTTACTTTCATTGCTTGTACTTAGTTTAGTTTAATTTACTTGTATTTAGATTTAATTGTTGCTTAATTCACTTAATTTCAACTGGATAGATAATAGAAACTAGGTTAGTACTAGTAGTAAGCTAATTCCTCATGGGATATGACACTCACTTACCACTCTATTACTTGTATGGCCTGTGCACTTGTATTATGCGAGATTCGCACCATGTTATCTATTAATAATAAGAAATGGAATAAAAAATACATATTTTTGGTGAGTACAAAATTGTTTTATTATCAGGTCTATTCATAAGCATACTAACAAGTTTGTTCATAAGCATGCAATCAAGTTTGTTCACAAATCTTTTATCAAACTTGTTCACAAGTCTATTCATGAGCTCATAATCAAAATTATTTGCTAACTTTTCGAAACGAGCTTGAAAGTGTTCAAGCTCGACTCATCTAAGTTTCTAGGTTCAAAATCTATTCAAGTTTGCTCATTTAATATCAAGCTGAGTCTCAAACGAGCTTTTATCAAGTTGAACACCAAATCACTCACAAGCTGCTCAACTTATTTACACTCCTAGTCATATCTAGCTGTTTTAGCTGTCACATGCAACAAATTCATTTGCCATACACAATAATTTCATTTATCAAATGCAGAGAGGTTTACATAATTTTGGCTTCATTTTCGGTACACGAAAGTAGCGATTTTTTTCATAGTATGAAATATTTGCTAGTTATAATAAATAAGAATTCATTCAAGTATCAAATATTTCAACAAAAAATGATGCTAAAAAGCAATAATATCTTATCAATTACAAGAGTATCATAGAGGCGAACTTTGCAAAATGAAATAATGTTTTCATCACTTTGTTAGATAAATCTAATGGTCCGCTTCTATACCGAGATAAAAGAAATCAATGCAATCATGTAAAAGTTGAAGCATCTGGAAAAAAACCCATTATTATCATGTAAATTATCTAACAATTAGCACATGTAAAAAAAAAATCATTACTAATACTATTATATAATATGTAATTCAATGTACTTATAATGCAGCGGCATTCAACCATAAAGATGACATAATAACATAGATTTTGGCAAGCTAAAGTCAACGTTATTGGCCTCATTCCAATCATAAAAGGAAGTGCTCACGGCCTATGGTATTACTGGTAACAATAAAAAATCAAAGATATACCTGAGTATAATTGTTATTATGATGTCTATGGATATAAAATTGAAGTAAAAATTTAATTATTCAATTCTATTATTTATTGAGAGTTCTAAATTTTCTTCCTAATTTTCTATTTTATTTTTTCGCTACATTAAATAGCACGATCTTTACTCATTTTTGCATTTATGACTCAACCTTTCAAAAATAACAACCAATAACACACATTTTTTACTTTTTCATTCGTGGCACTAGTTAATATTTCCGTTAAAAAATGAAAATTGATGACGTGGCATTGACGTTATCGTGCCGTCAGTACCACGACATCAATTGTCTTTTTTTTTTTAACAAAAATACTAACTCATGCCACGAATGCAAAAAATTATAAAAGGTTTTATTTTCAAAAGGTCGAGCCATAAGTATAAAAACAAGTAAAGTTTACTATTTAGTGTTATTAAGCCTTATTTTTCTCATCTACATTTGTAAATTAATAAACCAACGCACATTATATAATAGTTAGTATTTAAGAAAGGATAGCATTACCTGATGATGTTGAAGTACTACAATTTAGCGCACTATTAGCATGTTCTGGAGTATCAACCAATGTCCCAAGGAGTTCGAGATTCAAATTTAATTCTGGTTTCAAACTCTGAATTTGCGACAAGATTTTACACAGTTGTTTATTCCAAGCTGCTTGTTGCACTTCCATTTGTTTCCCCATTTCCTTTATCACCTCTTCCTGCCATTTCGTCTTCATTGTTAGCACAAATTCTTCAGAAACTTTGATTGATGAGACACTCATGGGATTTGCCATTTCAAATCGAGATGGTTCCTCGTTTTCCTTTTCATCTTGCTGCATATGAAATTATAGGAATGTTAACTTCAGATAAAACAAAATAAAATAAGTAGTTTTCATCAACGGCAATATTTTCTCACCATTTTCTTTTCTATCATAGCAAAACTCGTGTTGCCTGTTGTATGCATGTTTTATAGCTGTTTGCAATTTGCAATATTTGTCTCCGACACTCTCTACACAAACAATGTAATTAGTTATAAAATGATGCACCAAATTAAAAGTAGTATACAAGCTTATACCTTAGCATCATCCGAATTCCAATAGTTAAGTAGAGCTCTGAACTTGTCTTCTGGCACATTTTTCGGACGATTTAGCATTCTAAGCTTGTCATTTTTGTACTTGTAATAATGCTTTGCCTTCAACCTACACTTGTGCAGCCTCCAATTAGCACCTATTGTAGCCAGAACCCATTTCTTACCTTCAAGAGGGACATCATATTTTTCCTGCAATAATAACAAATAAAGATAGATTAAAATACCCATGTAAAATAAATTTCATATAATACAAAGAAACTATGCCAAAGCATTTATTGTTAAAAGTTGAAATCACCAAGACGTAGTCCCATAGTGCATCCTTTGTAGGCATATTGTTCCAACTGAGATGATCTAAAGGAGCCAGGGTGCCATTTCGAGCCAATCTTCCTAAGAACCTAGTGAATTCATTTACAGCGTCATAATCAGGTCCTATTGGCCGGTTAGTTGCATTTAGGATAATAGGCTTCCGCTCTTTGAAGAACCGTGTATCGGTGTATGCACCTTTTTCATTGTTGTTTGCCCTCTTGTTCTTTCACTGGAAGATCCTAATAAAAATTACACAGTATAAAGCATATATAATATTTAAACTCCATACAGAAAACAACAGTATTTTATTCATGATTTTCATCGTCCTGATCCTTTTATTAAAAGCTCTTTATTTACTGGAAACAATGATATTCATTTGTCACGAAAGAACAATCAAATGGATTATGGGCCTTGATTCATAAATTGATGTTCTATTAATCAAATGGATAGTGTGGCGTGATCTCTATATACGATGGAATGGATATTGTTCTTGAGAAAATAGGCGCGTTTCTGTCGTCCAACACAAATACAATTCATGGCTAAAGCATGGGGAAAACAAAAAAGTAAGTTTTTTGGCCCCTGCTTATACATGAAAAACACTACCACATTTTCCAAATCATAACAACAATTTAATTATATTTCTGACAAAATTACCTTTCCAGGGAAATATTTTTGTAAGAATGCATGTTTTCTTTTGATCATGAAAATGCATGGCTTTTTTTTTTTTTTATCTGGGATCATGAAAATGCATGTTTTTCTATAGAAACAGCCCAGTAGCAATTGTTAAGTAGTAGCTGAGAAAGAGTGAAATGTTGTAAATATGTCAAGAAAGGGGAGAGCATTTCTGGTCGACTTTAATATGCCGGTCTTTCTTCCTTGAACTTTGAAAAATCAAAAAAATTACAAGTCAACCAAGACTCTGGTGCTCTCCATACCGTTACGAGATCTAAAGAATCAACTTTCGTAGCTACGGAAGAACACACAATTTTTCACAAATTTTCTATCAGACAAGACAACTCTTTATTTATGGCATCCTTTTTATATAAATTTAGAACTGCTATTTTTGAAATATTTATACTTGTTAATAATACCTCCCAAACATAACGAAATGGAAATAAAAACTAATAACGCATCTCATGATACGAAGAGAAACGTACTTGAAGGTCCCAGCTGCGTACCTCTTGTGCCAGAAAACAACAAATTACTGGAAATTACAGAAAACAAAATAAACTAACCTGTTTCATCGCTGTTATTGCTAATCTCATGATCACGGAATTGAGTTTGATTTTCTTGTGCCTGTTGCTCTTGCTGTGTCATATGCATCTCACCTTCATGTGATTGAGTTTGATTTTCTTCAATTAGTGCTTGTTGCTTTTGTTGGTTCCTTAAACAAGGTGAGTTCGATTGTGGTGGACAAAATGTATTTTCCCCCTTCTTCATTGAACTATAGGATAAGAAAAAAGAATTACAATAGATTTTATTACCAAAAGTAGAATAAAACATATAAGAACAAAGTCCTTACTTTCATATATCGTTCATTTAGTTAGAAGATCCCTGTAACATTTGTTCAAAATGAAAATATCGGTATATATCAATCAAGAATGAGAACACAACAAAGGGTCATTTTAGTGCCACATTTTCCTTTACTGAATGAAGAAGGACCTGACCTTTATGCAAACCATATATATTCTTCAAAGGATAAAGCAATCAAAAGCTTCACAGTTAAGAACTAAAGATAAACACTTCTCACAAGTATACATTATAGCTTCTGCACAGAAATGTGTTGATTGTTGCACAGAAAAAATAGCTTCTGCAAATTTTCTCACTTCGCAGATTACAAAAACCTAGCTTAGACTAAAGCTTTTGTGTCAATAGAGGCAGAAGGTGGCATATATTGCTGGAACCAGAAGCAAGGTGAAATTGAGAATGGCTTAACTCTAAAAAGCACAAGAAAAATATAGCTAACCAAAAACAAGATCAAATGAGTGCAAGCCATAAACAGAGCTAACTAAAGAACCAGAAACAAGGTCAAACTGAGAATGGCTTAACCCTAAAAATAACCAAGAACAATATTGCTAACCAGATTCATGATTAAATTGATTACAAACCATAAAAAAAGAGCTAACTAAAGAACCAGAAACAAGATCAAATCACTATGCTGTAAAGTGAAAATACTCCATAAGTAAGTGGAACCACTCAAGGATTACTATGCTTCGACAGGACCAATCTTTCAAATTCTAATAATGATATTTTCTTGTTCCTATTTGCAACTATGCTTCACAAAATGGTGAAAATTATTCGCTATTAACGCAATATGCTAGTTTGATCGTGTCATCTTTTCAAAAAGCTGAAGCGGTTGTTAATGAAATGGAACTTCAATTCCCTTAATAGCAAAAAACCTAAGCTGTAGAGCGGAGAACCCTAATATCTTACGAAGCCTTAATCCAAGTAGCAGTATTCAACATAAGAACTCTAATTTTTCTCATAACTATCATGCTGCTGTCTTACAGTTAAATGTAAATCAAGCGACCTCACAGATCAATCACATAAAATCAATTGCGTTTTACCCGTAAAGTGGAATTGAGCAAGCAACTAAGCTGGTGATGAGAAAATGATAACTAAAACGCGATATAGAAATCAAAATCCCTTCTCACTAAAACAGAAAGAACGAAGATAAGAAAAATTGAAGTTTTGAAAGTTCCAAACAATATATACTCAGTAGATCCCTCAACGAAAATGTAACACATGAAAGAAAAAATGAAAGCTGTTAGCCAACGAAATAATTGACCTTATACTGCCATTAAATCACCGTGTTGAGGAGCTCCGATTACAGCTTCAAGCAATTAGCACTGTCAACGACGTGTTGGTGATGAACGGAATACTCGTGGTTTTCCCGCCTGAAGTTTTAGGTTTCTAGTGGATTCAAATTTTGAAATCGAGTAGTTTTGTTTCTTTATCCCAAAATAGATTATAATATATTTTAAGCCCAAAGCAAAAGAGGAAATTACAGAACTTGCATTTTAAGTTTTGCAATCGCAAAAATAAAACCCTGTTGATTCTATTCTCGAAAAGGGATAGAACCGCGAAACTATTTGCTAAAATACCATTGGCTCATTCGAGAGAGCAGCATGTTTTGTAAATAGCATGATGGGCTGAATAAGGCATGATGAATAACTAAAATTGAACAAGATTTTAAAACTAAATAGCAGCCTTAATCGTATTACTTGTACAGTATAAATCAAAATCTATTGTATATAGCAGGTTATGTGGTTTAGAATAATAAAAGCATTATGTAAGTCTTTTGTCTTTTATGGAGTCAATTTACACACATCGATTGTAATACTGACAGCTTGTAGAAGAAATTATTTTTAGGGTAGATAATCCAATTATGTCCTCATCAGGCTGCTGCAGCAGTATCACCGAGAATCCAATCACATGTCGCCGCGTGTCATAAGGAATTAGAGGCGTTTATTTGGGGTGGAATTGCAGACATGCCTTGCCTGGAAAGCTCAGCTAAGACACCATCTATTGAAGGAGGCTTCAGGCCTAATGGCAGTGGTAGCCATGGCTTGCTTATTGCCTCTTTGACCACCTTGTCGATTATCTCCTCTGCCTGCATAGATCATCAT
>CAODLS010407797.1:0-29561 GCA_948243855.1 Flueggea neowawraea
TCCAATATCAGACCCAATCCTTAAATTTTTTTCAGAAAAATCAGAATTTAAAACAAAGCCTTTGCGACGAAAAAAGTCTTTTAAAAATGCCCTAAATCTCAAACCGAGCAAAACCCGATGTTTGCAATGGTTCCAACTAACTCAAATCAGTCCCAGAAGTCTAAATTCATCATTGGTTTCCATCAAAATATCTAAATCATCCAAACTGAAATTACAATTTTTGGACTAAAAATACCCATAATAAATAATCATCAATTTCTCATCAATCAAGCCAAATCTATGTTCCTCACACTCATAACTAACATAAACAAGTTCAAATCAAGCCAAACATTCACACAAAACGAAACCCTAGCCCCTTTCATACCCATTTTCGGCCAAACTCGGATTTAAGCAAAAATGAGCATAAAACTAAGACAAAAATCGAAAATGAAGGATGAAATTACCTCAAATCAGGTAGAGGAACGTTCCAGAAGCAAAAGGAATCAAATTTGGTCGAATTTGAGTGAAAAACGAGAGAGAAATCGAAGAAAGAAGAGAAGAGGGCCGGGCTGGTTTTAAAATGGTTGTTGCAGGTGAAACGGCGTCGTTTTGGTCACTGGTGAAGAAATGAAGCGCGAACGACATGTTGTCTCGTCCCTAGACAGCTGACAAGCGCGCGAACGACATGCGGAGGATGCGGACGACAGTGCGCAACGACTCGCCGTTTGGTTGACTCGCATTCACGCTCGGCACAAACAATGCGTCGTTTCACTCGTCGTCCAGCACACACACACAGACGACATCACTCGCACGCGAAACGACAGAGTGAACAGTGAGGAACGACGCGCAACTTGGTGACCAACGAAAGACGATCGGTAGTTCGATCCTATTTTTTCAGATTTTATTTTTCAATTTCCCACCAATGTTCACTTAATAAATCACTTCCAAATCACTCCTAACCTTAATTAATTACCCAATTATCATCTTAAAAAAAAAATTTATCCTCCAATCACTAAAAATAAAATTTCAAATTATCTCAAATTAAATAAAAATAATAAAATAATAATACCAAAAAATATGGGATATTACAATTAAGAAACATGTCACCAAATCTGGAATGACTACAAAAAGGGCATTACTACTGATTCTTGCCTACTGCACATGATAGAGTCATCTTTAATTACTTGAAATTATTCAAAATTGAAAAGTAACTTGCAGAGTTTTTGATGCCATTCCCATATCAATCTAACAAACACCATCTTCTAATCTAAACAAAAATACTAAGTTATCTCTATTATATAGATCTTCCAAAGGTCTAGAATCAGTGAAGTTCTTAATCTGGGGTTGATTGTAAAACACATCAAATGCTCCTTCGAGATGCTAGTCACTGGCCTTCAAAGCCTGGAGAGCAATTTTCTCGCTGCACGATAACCAACCAGCCAATTAACTACCATCAGAACATGACATGCGAGAAAAACTGTAGTACCTATTACAGTATCTAGCTTACCTTGCTCCAGTTATAGTCATGACCTGCTGGACTTTGTCACGGTTGTCTCTATTTAACTTGTGTTGTAGGAAAAGCAACAAATAAAAGGACAATGAAACATAAGCAATGTCAATATCAAAATATGATAATAGATTTACCTCATAAACTTAACATCTGGAAATTCAAAGAAAAAAAAAAGGAACAAAATTTTTGTTCTCAATTTTGCCACAACAAGATTTCAACATTTCAATTTCATCACGACGCAACCTACTAATAAAGGCCAACACAATTTTTGTGAGTCAACTTGATACGGGTTACAATATCAAGTCCAACAACCTAACAAAAAGCTCAAACACACTAAACATCCAGCAAAGTGTGAATTTTTACTCACATTAAAGCAGTACCAATACAAAAGATAATACGTCAAAAGAAAAATAAATAGAATCAAAACTTCAAAAGTAACAGAATCGAAGAACCAAAAAGATAAAGAAAACCCAAATCAGACTAAGTTAATAGCATCACATACAAACTCATAAGAAATAATTAAATAAAGGGTGAGAAAAGGAACCATAGAAACACATATAAAAAATAAATAAATAAAGGGTTCACTCTTTTTTGACGCTCCTCGCCGTTGTTGTCTCTCTTTCAGTGCTCCTCACTCACTCCGTTTCAATGGACAACGACGGCTTAAGAGGTGGCTTGTGAAGATGAGGCAGAGGTTCTAGGTGACAAGAGGAGCGAGAAGGAGAGATGAGGAGAGAGAAGCAGATGGGGAGGTGGAGAGACAAGGAAGAGAGGAAGGCGAATAAGGAGAAGAAAGACAGACGGAGAGGCAGTGAGGGAGGAGAGAGAAAATGCATGAGAGAACCGCTTATATATTTAGACATTTCAGAAAATTTGAATACCAATTTTAATATTTCAAAAATTTTAATATAAGAAGACACGAAAAAAAATATAATTGTAAAAGTGGACTGACAAGGTAATTTTTTCAAAAATTTTCTTAATTAAACAACTTTTAAAAGTGTTGTCCTTGATAGTTAGCAAAGTTAATTAGGGAATCATCTCATTTTAAAAAGTCTAATAGTAAGTCCCCAAAGTCTAATATTTTATCTTTTTTTTTAGAAGGACATCATTTTCTTTCTTTTTAATGAAAATTTCAAAATCAGAGGAGACTCTAAATCCAGCTGGAAATAATATTTATAAAGAAATGTTAAACCAAGCATTAAAAGATGCAAAATCCAATTATTTTCATAATTAACGGTTCTAAATATTTTGAATAAGTTATTATCATAATTAGGATTTACAAAAAAAGACTACATTTTCAATTGGCCGATTTGTTAATTAATTTAACACTTAAATATCTTGAATCCAATTTCAAATACTCAAAGAGAAAAAAAGTTTTGGAAGTAAGCTGTTCACTCACTGTCATGGCAGCAGGGGCAACTACTAGAATCAACAACATGCCTTCGTCTACACAGATCCTTCGTAGGCAATCTTTGACGAGCAAGAAACCATAACATAAGAAAGTCTGAATACGATATTTTGCAAATATAAGTCATTAATTTTTAATCAAGATCTCTAATTAAAACTATTCTAAATTGGCTACAACGAATTATGGTGGAGTAGTACAAATTCATCATATTTTAAATAGAGATCTTTAGTTTGAGCTTTCATTTCCAAGTATGAATATGCATTTTTTTTATCGCCAAATTGAAAATGAATAAGTTTTTTTTTAGTGGAAACGGGAATCGAAGACGACTAATAGTATATATCTATGTTGGGTATGACCAAGCATGCATTATTTCGTGCTACAGAATGTCTGGTTCCTTAGTAAGGTGGCCGAGGGGCTGTCACCACAACACCCGTCAAGAACCAGGGCCTTGCAGATAGACATGGCCAAAACCGAACCGGACCGCTGATTTGAACCAAACCGGGCGGAACCGGACCGGCCGAACCGAAACAAGGACTAGGATCGACCAAATCGTCCCTCCAACGGTTCGGTTCAGGTTTCATGTTTTGGAAAACCTTTGGACCGCCGGTTAACAGCGGTTCAACCGTCCCAACCCCATTTTTATTTTTTATTTTTCACATTTGTAAAAATTAATTACTCGTATTCCATATTTATTTTAATTATTTATTGATGAAATTAAGCCCAAGCCCATTTTTTATTTTTTATTTTTCACATTTGTAAAAATTAATTACTTGTATTCCATATTTGTTTTAATTAGTTGTTATGTTGATGAAATTAAGTTCAAACCCATTTTTTAATTTTTTGTTTTTCACATTTGTACAAATTAATGGCTTGTAATTATATTAAATATTTGTTTTAATTATTTTTTAATGAAATTATTACTTCAATTCCTTCAATTTTTATTAGTGTTTTTTTATTTAAAATATGGTAGAAAATATTTATATTCATAGTTACATTTAACAATTGCAAACCAAACCAAACCGAACCACGACCAAAATTGAGTACAACAACATTTAGAAAAAAAAATCTAGTTTGAACCGGACCGAATCGAAATCGGAACCAGAACCAGTCTAAACCGTTGACCGAACCCCCTAAAATCGGAACCGGACCAGAACCAAACTGCTCAGAACTGCCCCTAGGCAGTTTGTTTCATGTTCCATACTCTCAATGAACCGGAACCAGCGGTTTCGGAACGTGGCCGCCACTACTTGCAGAGCCATCCACCATGCTCTAATTAGGGCTGTCAATTTCTGATATGATAATATGATTTGTGAGTACACAATTATGACACAACACGAATGACACGAATTCAATTTTTGTAATGTTTATATCATTATAATGGATGTGTAATATATAAATGGTATGATACTATTATAACACGTCTAATACGAATTGACACTCTTAGCTCTAATGCTTAATTCAGGCTCAATGGTGCAAATGACCACAAGTTGCTCCCTCATGAATTTGAACCCAAGACCAAGTGAACATTGGACAAGCTTTTACGCCGCTAGACCATTTCCTGAGAGGTAAATTTGAATAAGTTTTAAAACTTGATACGTTTGAAATTTTAATATCAAATAATAAAATGAAAAACATTTTTCAAGTGCACTAAAGCTTTGTTTACCATTAATTACGTAAAATGATTACACTAAAATTAAAAATAAATCGCCTTCTCATCAATTTAACTCAGTGAACTTGATAAGAGTTTTATTGAACATTTAAAAGGACTTCTTATATAAAACCATATACTAAACATGACCCATATATTTAAAAAATGGGCGAAATCTATAGCGGTCTTTGAGATTTGGTGTATTCTCTATTTCGGTCCATAAGTTTGAAAATTAGCTATTCCAGTCCTTTGCTTCTAATTCCGTTAATCAAATATAATAGAAATTTGATGTGGTACATATGTATTTTTGTTTCGTTAATTCTTAAAATTAGTAGGTTTATGTATGACGTCAGATTTCCATTATATTTAACTAATGGAGTTAATAGCGAGGAACCGAAGCGGCTAATTTCCAAACTTGTCTACCGAAATGGATAATACATCAAATCTTAGGGACCATTATGGATTTCGCTCTTAAAAAAGCTAAACGTGATGGATTTAAATGATTTGACGGGCAAGGACTCAAACTGTATACTAATTACAAAACGTGATGAACTTAATTAAGCATATATATGGACACATTTATGCACTTTTCGAAAGGAGCTAACAAACAATGCAAAAGAAGAATGGAAAAAAAAATTTTGCCAATGAGAATAATTTCTTCATTCGTGTTAAGAAATCCTGATCCTCTTCGAGCCAAGTCCTAACTGGTTCAGGAGGATTACAAAACAAATCCAGTGGCCATTGACCTCTATTAACAACTTTAGCACAAAAATTAGTGTTAGACTCGGGCGATGCCCCAGGATACTATTCCTTATAAATATTCAAAATTTTATAATTCAAAAGTTGTTTATCATTAAAAATAAATAATAAAAATTGCACGAATATAATGATCATATTGTTTTAAAGAATATCATATTAAATTTTGAAAGACTTCTTTGTAAACAATATTTTGAGTACAATTTGAGGAATTGTCATCTTTGTCACATATCAGAATCTTCAATTTAGATATGCTTGTAACTCTTGAAACGACAACATACATATGTCCGTTGATGAAAATAAGTCGAGGCAAATATAATTCAACATGCTAGAGAGATTGACCCTGACTTTTATTGCTTGTCATTGCGAAGGAAAGAACTAACGGGAATTGTCTCCATTGGAATTGAAAAGGTAATCTTATATCTGATGGAGTCAGCACCCAGCGAGGGATGGAAACCCGTCCATCCATATTATTACCAGTTATAATTTCTGCTTCAATCACATGTCATCCAAGTCGATATACAATTAATCTTGTACCATTGCAAAACCCTACATATTGATCTATATTAGAAGCAACATTACTGGTACGCCCACCTTCAATGTCAATTTGTGATTTGGTAATCCCGAAGCAGATATACCGTTCAAAAACTCAGGAGTATAAATATCTTCATTAGAGCTTGAATTTGTATTCACCTTGCATACACTATCTAAAATTAGATAACATATTTCTTCCCCTGACCATATTTACATCACATAATCATTCACCTTATCGACAACCTCTAATGAACAAGAAAGAATGGCACGCTGGTCTACGTATTTAGCATTTCTAGTATTCTATATGAGATTAGGATATGTATTGTCAATAATTGCTCTAAATGGATCAATAGAATCTCTAATGAGTATATCATTCGGTATATGAAAATCAACTACGCTATCATTTACCTCGCCCACCTTGCCATCACCAATATTCAAAATCCATTCTGAAAATGTTCTCAACTCTTCAACATTTGTATTTGAATTGCCATTCAACAATCTTATGTTTCTTGTTAATTTCAGTACCTCGTAGAATCTCTATAAATAGGAAGAATTGAGAGCGGCTGACACAACTTGTTGTCTACAACCTTTTGGAATTGCAGGCAATATTTGTCTGAAGCCCCATCGTAAACCATAACTTTTCCACCGAAAGGTAATTCCAGGTTGTCTAGCCTCATAAACCTTAAGACATCTCTCAGTGTCCTATCTAATGCTTTAAAACAGTGTTTGTGTACCATCGGTGCTTCCACCCATATGATAAGTCGAGCTTTGGAAATAAGTTCAACTACGCCACTTTTTTATTTGATATTGCATGTTGAATCTTCATTAACACACAGTGGTATAGAAAATCTTGAATAAGCAGTCCTACCACCAGGAATAAGAAGAGCTGCTATATCACTTGATGCTACATTAAGAATAATTTCACCCCTAGATCTTAGAGTAGAAGATAAAGTTCTCCAAATAAATGTCTTACCAGTACCTCTGTAGCCATACAAAAAGAAAACACCGCCTTTATCTTTGGTAACAACACCCATTATAGTTTCAAATACATTTGTTAGCTCGTCGTTTAAAGATGAACGAAGATTTTTGTACTCTTCTTCCAACATCAATCTGTAATAAGAAAGCTCATCTTGTGTTAACCTATGCCTCCCTTCATCTAACAGAGATCAATCAGGATATGGCATTAGGGGATAACTTCTTAAGCTTTTGCCTCTCCGATTTAGTATGTTTTCTATTTCAGCAAGTGCATAGTTTTTTGTTTGATCATAGGATATTTGCAGATCTAACAACATGACACAAATAAAAAAAAGTATTAAAACACTTATACGTATTTGTTAATCAATTATTTAAAAAGGTGAAAATGTAAAAGAACATGAAAAAAAAAACATACCTAGGTTATTCAATATTTTACGTCGGAGACAAACAATGTCTTTCAATAATAGGTGCCAAGTATGATACTGTTTCAGGCCTTGACATGCAATTTGAGGCCAAAAGTGTTCCAAAAAGGTCTCTCAGATAATGCCTTGAATCCCAAAAAGAAGCTTTTACCATCCCATCAGTGTACTCCTTATCATCGTCCAACAACTATAATGCAAAGCATGCTTCTTTGAATGTTGGATATTGTACTCCATTCACAGTCTTGATGTCCTCAAAGCAAGTTGGGCCTTTAACTGAGTTAAGCAAGATTCTAAGATAATATAATTCACCAACACCAGGTTGGACATAAAATATCCTCCCAACACTCTTTCTACGCTGCCTTGGACACCATTTCTTAGTCTTCTTGCAGCCATTTCTTTCATCGTCACAAACTTCAACTTCCTTCTAGACAAAATTCTGAGGAAACCTAACGTAAGTCAGTTCTTTTGCTTTAGGATACTCCTTATTAGCTTTCATCCATTGAGAGAACATAAAGTTGTCTGCACCACACCTTTTAACAACATTGTCAATCAGGTCATCATCAGTAAATATAACAGTTTGTTCACCGGGGAGATGAAAGCTTAACCATTCAACTGCTGGTTCTTTATGAGCTATAGGAAAACCAAATATTCTCTAAACAGCCTCACATAAAGAGACATATCTACAGTTATAATACATATTGATTTTATCCAATATTTCTCCATTTTGACCATTTTTATCACTTTGGTAAAAAGTTATGGTGATCCGATCATTTCCTTTACTGATATATTTGAATAAGTACTTGATAGCTCGGTTCTGATTGCACTACACAATTTTGTATAAGATTTGTACCTTAACAATAACTCTGGATTGTATGGTACGACAAATCTATTGTCAAGTGGTGTGTTGCCGATCTCAATTGTTCGTTTATTATCTCTTCTTTTGTACAATGGATATCCATCTTCGTCGTTAGTTGTCTCATCAGAAAAAATTTTAGGAAAATACTTCGAACACCTGCCGTCGAGCATACATGGGATTTTGGTCTAGCAGTACCACATAGATCATGCATCATGTAGTTTTTTACTGCTTCGTACAACCTTGGATCTGCCTGTTTATTAGGTATCTCAGCACTAATTATTTGGTCGATGTCATTACTAGATTTGTGTTTGTCTTCAGGATGCAGAAACAAGAGTATATGGGCATGAGGTAGACCTCGTTTTTGAAACTCAATGGTATATAAAACTGTAAAAAAAGATATAAGTTGCATATTAACTTAGTAATAATATACTTAAATATAATAATAAAAAATCTCATTGGAAAAATATATAAAACTTAAAAAATCCCTCTAATTTTATACAGTTAAAAAAATAATTGTTGGAAAAAAAGGCAGCAAATTAGGCATATCGCTGATGTACCTATATAGTGAATTAGAGGGAGATATATAACATTGCATACAAAATGCATATTTATATTATTAAAATACACTATTTTTACATCAATTTGTAATCGAAAAAATATATAAAACTGACCTGCTTTAACCCTTTCGAATTTTTTTCCTTCCTTTACGTCCCGAATTAATTGATGTAGTTTTAACTTGAAAACCCTGCATATTATATCGGTCTATCCTCCGCATTCAACCCAAGATTATTAACGAATCATTGAATTTTCGGCCATTTTGGATTGCATGTGAAAGTTATAAATAAATCAGGATATCCAGCCCATTTACATATTGCTTTTGCATCCTAGTAATTTTGTATCATGTACCTAAAAAAATAAAATTAATATTTTTCAAGAAATATATATAAATATATACACGACAAATAAGTGAAAATAGTGCTAAGAATATAACTTGGTCAACCAACAAAAGATGACGGCAAAATAATTCTTTTGCCATGTGAAGTCGGGTTTGTTTCATCTCTTAATACTACTTCAGCTAAACCTTTGTACAAATCAGGTCTCAAGTTTTTTTGGTTATATCTTATGAATGATAACCTTTCTGCCTCGACCATTGTCCATGCATCAATTACAAACTGTTGCAACAATTTCCTTGATACCAAAATTGACATTGCTTCGTCATCTATTTGTTGTAATCTTAAGCAAAAATATTCTCGCAAAGTGATTGTTGCTCTTTTTTCCATTTTTCCCACTTAGCAGTATATCCCTTCTATAACCATGTTCGTCATAGGGAACAATAGAGGATATTGTAATGGAAGATACGAAGGGTGAAACTCATTTATTCTTTGCAACTGCCCACTTTGGGTCTCAATTATAACGTCTCTATACTTTTCTTCTGGACCAATAACCAAGCCAGTTACCTCTGACACTATAGGAAGATTGTATCGTCGTCCATCTGAATTTTTGCTTCCAATCAATCTCAACTTAAATTCCTTACATCTGGTAGATTCAATTTTGTCTCTTGCAATTCTAAATGATCTAACCAATACATTGTTAGTATCAATCATATTTTCAGGTCTTCAATTAATGATGCATCAAATTGTTATTCATTGTTGTTTGACCTATTTAAAACAAAAAATAAATCGTTAGAAAAAAAACCTATACATGTAAATTTTGCATTTTTTAAAAATGTCAAGCAAATACATATAACCCCAATTCGATTGACAACTTCATTCTCAGTATCGTATATGTACAATTGTGCAAACTTTGGTATCAATCATTCTTCTGGCAAAAGACTACCTCTTATATGATAATTTTGTCCATGAAATGTAAATACATATCGACCATTCCCATCATTTACTATCCTATCAATCTTTCCACTCATTGGGGTAAATGAGAACATCATGTTTTATCCACAAATATTTTAAACAAAATGCTTACTCCTAGAATCTTCACTGAACAATATTTTTTTTTATAATTAAAGGCGGTTCCTTTAACAATGGCAGTTTCACTTTCCCATGCCCACAACAAAACCTGAAATTTGAAACTCTAGTGCTGCGTTGTTTATTAGCCCTTTTGCTGTAGAACATTTTTGCGCCACAAGATGAACACTTATAATTCGTATCCCCAAAATCCAGAATACCTATATTAATTTCAAAATGTGTTTAAGTGAGAAGCGACTCATATTATTAATAAACAGTTATCATTATAATAAATTTAATCAACAAAATACACTTTACAATTTGTATTAACATGGTAGAAATAGAAATAATTACCCAATGATTGGTCATTTGTCTCTGGATCACAATTTCTTTCGATGGTCATGCCATTGGGTACCGGATTTACATTTTTACCCGATCTATTTGAAGTATTTGCTATTAAATCCAAATTCATTGGATTAACATAATAACTATTATTTCTCATATTGTAGTCAAAAAATTGCCCCACAGATTCGTTGTTATTATGGCTAACTGAAAAAAAATAGTAATATTAATTAAGAGAAAAAGAAGTCATAAATGGTTAAGAACAATTCATGTAATATTACGATTGATAATATCTTTTAACGGAATTCCTGTGTTATGTATTCGTGTTTGACCTTTACGCCAATGCCTTCGGGAAAAAAATCTACAAAGGAAAAAAAAACTTTATAGAATACGGTGAAAAGCAAATACAGAATTGTTAAAAATTAAAGTAATATATTTTGGCTATTATTACCACTGAAAATCGTTTGAATTGGCGCAATTCAGTTGATGTCTTGAAAGTTCATATTGCGATTACAATGACACACTTGGTTTGATGCTTCTGATGCGTGGGATGTACAAAATGAATTATTATTGACTGATGCATCGAATGTCGAACCAAGGTTGCGACGAACTATTTACAAAAAAAATAGTTATCCAGCTTAAACTTGAAACAACTAAATACAAGTGAAAAAAAATATACTTACCACTTGTTAAATCATTAATATTGTCTCTGGTTTTTTGTCTAAGTGTGATCGAGTTGTTCGCGAGAAATTGTAATCCATGACCTATTAGGTTAATTTTCTGCGTGCGCGTAAAACAATAATTTTTTTTTCAAAAATTATAATTAGTTAATCGGGACAACATTTGGTTGTGATTGGTATCGAACGATATTGACATACTGTGAATACTCACCGGTATCCTATGAATTTGTGAACTCCTTCGTGGAGCTTCTTATATGTGGAGCTCTTTGATCGGCGTTAGTAACCATGTATTCGTACAGAGTATTTGGATGTGTATTTTCCGCAAAAAAAAACAAAATACTTGTTTTTGCTGGTATATAGGTCAAGCGAATAAAACTTCATTGATCTATGTACATATTTCTGTAAAACTATCTGATTCACCTACTATTATTATTATTATTATTAGTTAAGAAAATTAATATGTAGTCCTCTTATTATAATAATTATGGTATACATTATAAAAGAGATTAATTCTCAGGTTTGCAAGAATTACATAAGACTCAATTTTAATATTTTTAGCACGAATAAAAAAGATTTCAAGTGAATTCTTCACCTTGAAAAGAAGAATTTGAAATACATGAACTCTTTATGACATGTTTATCAATAAACTGTTGTTTTTCCTTTATTCTATAAACTTTGTAGTTGTTGTCCACAACTGTTATATTGTTGTGATGATGATGGTTCTTCACAATTGTTAAATCTGCAAATAGAACTAACAAATAAAATCTAAAACTTACAATGAAATTCTCCATGCATAATACACAAATATATAAAATGCTTTGATTGTTGAAACAACAATATATTATTTTTGTAGGCAAAGCAAAATAAAGCTGCGGAAGAACAATAGATGCAAATGCAGCAGTTGCAAATTATGCATCAAGGTGAATTACAAAGAGCAGGTCCGAATACTCATAGTTTTGTTGGACCAGCAAATGCTATTGGTCATGAAGGAATGATGAGGCAACCTAATGCAAGTGCCTTGGCAGCAAAATTGAATTAAGAAAGAATGAAGAAAACTTCCTATTCCAATTGATTCTGTTAAAATCAGCTTTTAACCATCCTGGCTAATTTTAAAATGAATTTTTCGGGCTTCTGGTCTTACTTTTCTCTCTGAAACTTAATTTTGTTGAAGTTAAGGTTCTTACTTCGACATCAATTATTTCATAACAGTACTTTGAAAAGACTTGCATTTTACTTTAATGTCATTGCACTTCATCTTTCTGTTTAACCATAAAACATATTCATAAAATCTTTCATTGAAATTGTCAAGTCAGGTTGGCATACCAAGTAAACTTTTGCTGTGTACATCTTTGTTCCTTCCCTCATTTTGTTACACTATTTTGTTGGCAACACTACAAATGGTGTCAAATTTTGCATCCTTCATGTTACTGGACTATTGTTAACATCGGATAATACATGACATTATTAAGACTTTATTGGTTGCATTATGTTTTAATTTAAAATGGAAAAACGAAGTATAAATCAACACCTAAATTTTAAGGTGGAATATCAATGTTAAAACATCCATAATCCAACCCAAATGATTAAACATAAAATTTTCCAAAAAATGTAATTGTACGAAAAGAAACGACATTAAAACAAATTACGAACATCGAACAATACATCGCTGCAACAACTCGTCACTCTTCTTTCTCAATTTTTATCCTCCACTGGTAACTTACTTGTGGACATTTGGCCTTCAGTTGGGCAATTCTCTTCGTCATTGGCAACATGAATTACGTTTTTTTTCTTCAAATTTGTGGGAGTAGTGTTATAAGAACAAAAGGACTTCACCAAATCACTTCCAACATGAGTTTCCTGAAATGTAATAAAATAAGTAATTACATAGTCGAAAAAATTAAATAATCAAATTTAGAAATCTAGTTATATGTACCAGGTTCTCATTAATAATTATGTCCAAAGCATCTAACAGGCCAACATTATCGCTTATTTGAAGAACTGAATACGTTGACTGTCCCTCTCTCAGGTTGTAATATGTGATTTGTATCCTGAAAGTAAATCTTTTGTTGACGATATTTTCCAAATCTTTCAGAAAACTACCAGGATCAACCGCCTATTCAAATAGCATAAACATAAAAAATACATGTTTATTTACAACAACTTTTTTATTTTTCAATAATGAAAAAATATACGATTCCAAAATAATTGATAATTTTACCTGGGCTATAACTTCTCTAAGTTGTGTTGCAGTCTTAACAATCACTTGTAAGAATCATGATCAAACAATAAGAACGACGCGCTGAACTTGGACTTTGAAACTATAAATAAGAATTTAATTAGACTTTAGTAATGAAATATAACAATTGAAAAATAATAATATACATAAATGTTCAGTATTGGAAGATGGTTTAGAATAAATACTACAATCAAATAACAATAAACTTTGAGTTAGTGATTATTCTTAAATTAAAAATCTAATTATATAAAATCAAAATTGAAGAACCGTTAACATAGCATGGAGAGACAAATTTGACGTCCTCTTTGCACTGTGTACAATAAAATTCATTTCCCTCAGGTTAGACCTTCTTCTTGTATTTATTGTATCCATTGTAAAACCAATGGTATTTTGTCTCAATGTGCAATATCGATGCAATGACAACACATGAGCACAGCTATTACATATCAATATTGAATTAATTCTTTTGCAAACTTAAATTAAAAATATGGTGGCTATTTTACTATTAAGTACTTTCTTAGTTTCACGAATTTCATCCAATGTTTTTCACACTGTGTGCCCGAAGTCATCAAAAATAGGTTTTTTTTCTTATTGTAGTGGACAAATGACTCAAAAATAGGGTTTTGTTTTATTGTAGTGGACAAATGACTCAAAAATAGGGTTTTTTTTTATTGTAGTGCACAAATGACTCAAATGTGATGATGCCTCATTAGCATTGTCAATACTTCAAAAAAAATACTTAAATTAATCTCATATAACCTGAGGGAAATGAATTTTATTGTACACAGTGCAAATCTTTCAAAAAAAAAAAAATAATTTAGAAAAAATATACAAAGTTTACGCAAACTAACTAATGATTAAAAGGGAATACATAAAAATTACATAGCTCTTCTTAAACTCATCAACCTCTGGTATTGGAGGATTGAAATACAATTTGGAACAATGCATCACATTAGAAACAGAAGCTTTGCCTACAATTTATTAAAACAAAAGTCATTCAAACATGGTAATCAAAGATGCGTGAAAAACTAATCCATGTATAGTAGTCAATTAATGAGAGAAGTTATACCTCCCCAAAATTTGATTTTAGCGAAGCGCAAATCCATGAGAATTGGTAAAGTATTTATGTTTGTGAACTCGGTGATTTGGTCAGCAAATTCGTCCCACAACGTGGCAGTGAGTGTTGTTGCTTTTGAAAAAAAATATTCAAAATTACACCACTGGCCAATCCAAATAAAAATACAGAAATAATTAAATCACCTCACGAAAATGATGTAAACATTTGATCTTACTCTAAATCAGAAATTTCAACGATGACCCTCTTTTTGTCTATTCCTGTTGTATTTGAGATTTGGGTATCATCAACTGCAGTACCAATAACATCTATTCAAATATTCCAAAACCCCTATTTTAAAGTAAAGTATAAAAAAAATACTTATCGGCTAAATATGAGTGGTCACTTGAAGGATCAAGAATTTCACTGAATGATGAGAAATTGAAACTCACATCGCTAATGGACTAACATTCCAATTCTTTGATTGATGTTGAGAAGAGAAAATTGATCTTGTATGGATGTCTTGTGGCCTTAAACTGGTCACCATTTTGCGCAACCACAAAATTCTGGAAAGTGTAACACTTTCCTTCCTTCAGTTTTGGTTCAAATTTATCGACCAAATGTTTTTTAACCACGGCTTGAATTTTAACATCCTGAATTAGAAAACACAATTAATAAAATAATATACAAAGTATAATGAGAGGTCGATGTTTGTAGTAAAAAACAATTAGCAAATGCATGACTCCCACACCATTTTCCAGTCAATTCATTTACTCGCAGCAGAGGAAAACAATCAGTGGTCTGAAGCTAAACTGCTCCATGTTTTTGGAAAATACAGACTTGAGAAAGAGATAACAAAGTGCAACTTATGAAGGATTTTCCTACAAAGTGGTTAGAACTTCTTAAAGTATTAGATTTTCATTACAAAAACATCTTATTTGAAGCATTTATATGATTCTTTCTTACTCTGTATGGCAATCAATAAGATACTATTGCTAATGTCCTACAGAAGAGTGAAATGAAACAAATTGGAAGCAGCAATGCTATAATTAGAGAACTACTTCCTATATTTTTTTGTAAAAAACTCAGTACTGGTGTTAATTAGTTAGTCAACCACTTTGCTAATGTCCTACAAAAATTAATATGTTCTGGACTAAAATTTAATAAACAAATAGTAATGCTGATAAAATTAATACGTTCTTTTAGAACTGTGTTATTAGTTTTGGCAGGTTTCGGCAGGATCTCAAATTTTGATTTTGGAAATGTAGAATGTTGTATATGTTGTAATCGTTGGAATGTTGTGAATCATGTGGATTCCATTATTAGCAGCCTAAACAAAGATAAGAGAACCATAGAAATTTCTGAACGTGGACAATGTGAATAGAAAGCCTAATCTATACCAATATAGAATCTTAGTCAAGGACAGAGATGCATCATGCATTCTCAATAGATTTTGGTTTTCCAAACAAATAGTAATGCTGATAAAAGATTGACTGTTCCCAAACTTCAATAGATTTTTTTCTTAAAGTTTTCATACCTTTTCATCCTGCAAAACAGCTTCTATGCTGTTAATTTGGTTGGGGCAGTTGTAATCCGGTACTTTCCACAATCGGAGTATTCGAGCCTTAGTGCGCCAAGTCTCCTTAGCGGGGGTTACATCACCAATACAATCCAATCGTCTTGCCATATCCTGTGACTCAAGCCAGAGATAAGACAAAGTGAAAAAAATGGAGAAGCAACAAACTAAAATCACTAAGGTTGAAGGACAATATAATGTTTCTCACCGAAAAGGTGATAAAAGCTGCAGTCTTTCCAAACAGGGTATTAAACGTTCATATATAAAGATTATCAAGCTTTATTATTTTAATAGGGAAAATAACGTTGGAAGCCTAGTCTATACCATTTTCGTTTCCGAGAGCAGTTGAAAACTTGCAATAACGAAACAAAATAATAAAAAAATTCCAGAGTAGTAAGAGAGGTGTGAAGTTGCCTAAAAGGAAAAGGAAAAGGAAAAGGAGCAGCAGTTGTTGCAACTGGTCACCTAGAAAAATTGGAGATATTAGTGAGAATGGGAGCACAAAGACAAAATTTATTAAGAAAAAATTATAGCAAAAAACTCAAGAGGAAAACCTGCCTCTTTGCAGCAAATGCAGAAGTTTTGTGAAGGGATACCTAAATTTATACTGCAATATTTACGCATAAAACTTGGGTCTAAATTAACGCAAGAAGGATCTATTGATTTGATTCAATTTGTTTCCTTTTCTTGCAGGTTCCTAAATGTTAAAAATCCGGCTAGGGAATTGATTGTTTCCATTTCTTCCAGGTTCCTAAATATTAAAAATCCGGCTACGAAATTGATTCTTTCCTTTGTTTGCAGTTTCCTAAAAAATTCGGCTAGAAATTGATTAATTTGAAGACTTTTGAGAAAACAAAATCAAACAACAAAATCACCATTAATGGCTCGGTGGGAGAACAAAAGAGAAATATAAAAAAAAAAATCAAACTTCAGAGAAATCAAAGATGCAGAAACAACAACTACCCACTATAGAATCATGCCTCCAAAATCTTTTTAATTAATCAATCACAAAGACGGCATAGCAGAGAAACAATATTGAATAAAAATTGACACCTTTTGAGAAGACCATGAACGAACCTTTCTGTATGTCCGAGGAGATATGACGACGGCGAATATGTGAGAATGAAGAGGATGAGAGATAAGACGGCGCCGTTGTGAATTGTGGGCCATTAACGACACCCAGAATTGTTGGGTAACACGTTTGACAGAAACCAATTGATCCGGCTTCTTTTTCTTGCTCTTCAAAATTGTGAAACAACCCATCATATATGTACATCGAATACTTAACGTGACTGTTTGCGGTTAAAAAAAAGAAAGAAAACGAAATCAACCATGAATGCAACCCAATTGTAAGAGAATCAACTCAGTTCAATCACATAAAAATTGATTTAGCTAAGTTAAATAAAAAACCCTAACACAGGAAATAATTTCAATACTCAATTTAGAGAAGCGATGGACAATCAATAGCGACATAGAGAGTCCGAAAATAAGTCGGGAAAAAAAAAACGGAAGACAGCAATCAAAGATCTGAGAGAAAAAGAAAGAAAATCAACACACGGTTGAGGGTTGGGAAGCGAAAGGATGTCATTTCGGAGAAAATAAAGGGACGGCGCCGTTTTGTGAGGAAAAGAAATGATGCCGTCGAAGACCTAGAAAGTAACTGTACAGGTGGCATGCAATGTGAAGCCAGATGTCATTGTATTATGAAGCCAAATGTCAAGCTAATAATATCAATATTTACTGCTTAAGTATTATTATTACTAGTTTAAAATCCATGAATATATTTTTATTTTTCTTTTTAAATATTTGAAATTATAATTAACAATTGTCTAAAATTAACAGAAAAGGCTTGATAACAACATTACCAAATCTTTTAACATGGTTTGAATTTCAAACAATTTTTCTATTTATTGTTAAATATTGAGATTCAAACAGAAAATGAAATAAATTGACTTAATATTGTGTTAGGTACATATAATATATTAAATGATAATTAATTAAACAAACATAGCAAATCTTGTTAAGTTTACCTTGCAAACTAAAGCATGAATGCTTAATTCATCAGAAAGTTTATTTTCAACATATTACCACTTGTCGAGAAGTTGAGTGGTCAATTTTGTTCTAAACTTTTTGTGACACTAAAAGAAGTCACTACGGTAGGGACTGGAAGCAAATTCACCTTCTAAGCAATAATTACTCCGAAGCTATTTCCTCCACCACCTCGAATCGTTCAAAACAAATCTTCCCCCATGAAAGCTCTATCAAGAATTATACCATTTACATCAACTAAGCTTGAATGAAGAATGTTGTCCGCTGCAAGGCCATATTTATGCGACAAAAACTTGTACCCGCCTCCATTGAAATGCCCACCAACTCCTACAGCAGAAAAAAGTACCTGTTGGGAATGCCAAGGTACTTTAGTTTTCTCTACAATTCTATAGTACAATTCTGCTTAATTTGTGCCAGACTTGACCTACACGACTTTATTTTCTACATCAACAATGATGTTTCTTCTATATAATCCCTTTAGCCATCAATTCCTTACATTCCAGAGAACATACAAACATAGATGAATGATAAAATCAATTGTGCAATCAAAATAAGGACAAAAACCATCAGTAATTATAATACTAATAAATTGTGCAATCAAAGTAGGAACAGAAACCATTAGTAATTGTAATACTAATATAAATTGGCTCTTCAACATAAAGGACATGATAAAGAATTGCTCCTAAAACATTTGGATAAGCCAATACAATGAGCATGTTCCTCATTATATTAAGCAAATGAATTCACTGAATGGTAGGCAGACTGCCAAAAGAAGCTTTCGCCCATTGATTAATAGAAGACCTCTGATAAGAACAACAGTACACAAAAAAAATGACGACAAAGCTATTCATTAATCATCCAATCTCTTTGTCATCATAAAGAAGGAAAAAGAAATAAACTACAAAATCTAAAGCCATCACTCCCTCACATTCCAAAAGAAAGCATACCAAAATATAAAAGAAAAATTCATCTACTTTGAAATGGAACATTACTGTTGGGAAACAATTGCTAACAATGATTACCACCGCTAACAGCATCCATGAACATGCATTTACCCATTTATCCAGAGCATAAAAGTTCGCAACATGAGTATACCATATGCTAGTGAATGGATATACAAAAAAAATTGATGAAAACAATTAAGAACAAAAGAAAAGGTGAAAAAATAAATCAGAGATAGCAAAATCAGTGCAATAACAAAAGTAATTAAAAAAGAAGAAGAAAAATTTGATAAAACTCACGAGTTCATGCAATAGGGTCTTCTTAATGCATTCATATTTCCTGAAGCCTTTGAGGTCATATGTGCGAAGATGCAGAGATATCTCCTCTCCATGATTCAATCACCGCCATATATTTTTTTGTTCCTATCCTTAATGTCATAATCTCAACTTCAAAAACATATATTTTATGGATAAATACATTTGTCTCTTATTCTTAGCCTCATAAGGAATAAGAGAAAGGGAACACATATATATTTAATGGATAAACACATTTGTCTCTTGATTAAGGATGCCAGAAAGAAACAGTTAAAATTTAAAACACAACCAACTTTTAAATACATCATAAGACAAAACTGAAATTTCATATTCTGCAACAATGGAGCAACTAAACAGCACATATACGTTGATTGTAACAAAAAAAAAAGAAGTGAACCTTATTACATGCAATCCTGATAGCATTCCAATAAATCAATTATTAATCGAATTCATAATGAGCCAATAGAGTTCTATCACAATACAATTTGCTTCACACATAAGTAATAGATATAATCATTACACACCATGAGTCACTTCTGCAACATTAGACATATCAAAGCAAAGTGGGATTCATAATCCAAAAACGGCACGGTTTCAAGCCAAACATAATTGTTGTTTAATTTGTTCATATTTAATAAGATAAATACAGAGAATTGAGGCAAACATATTCAATAACACAATTATTAAACATATTGAAAAATTAACGTTCATATACTGCTGAGCCATGTACTAAACAGGCAGATTTATATTTTATATATATATATATATATGTATATAGATAACTGACCAGTGAAGTTAACTGCAATGAAAAGTACAGAAACAAAGAGATATCAGAATGCTGAGTTAGTGTAGACTATTGATATGGAGAATCGGAATTCATATATTCTCTAATATTACCTTCAAAACTGCATGAATTAAAGAAAAATGTCATAGCAGAAAAATGTCAAAGTCATGGAAGAATTAAGACTGAACCATTAAGTTAACCCAAATAGTACTGATAACTAACCTCAGTCAGAACGGCAATGCAAGGTCTTGATTGAGGTTACTGATGATGAAGAAGTTGCTGTGTGAGGGGTTGATTGAGGTTGCTGGAAGGAAAAATCAAAGAAACTGCTCTCCTGTTCTTCTTTGTTATATTGATCGTTCAATTGAAACATTGAGCAGGACAAGGCCGGTAGTTGGAGAAGTAAGCGATTATTAAACCAATAAACACAAACGACCACCGCTGTCAAAACTTGCAATTAACGAAATAAAAGAACAGAAAATTAAAGAACAGAAAGAGCGAGGAGAACTTGCCTAGAAGGAAATGGCTTGGTAATTGGAGAAGCAAACGCGCCTATTAAACCTACATGCAAAAAAGACCACCGTCACCAAAACTTGCAATCAACAAAATTAAAGAACAGGAAAATACAGAACAGAAAGAGATGCATAAAAAACACCACCTATTAAACCGAGGAATTTATATTCTATTTAAAAGACACATAAGAGCACCAATTAAGAACTTGACTTCTTTAAGTGCTCTGTTATAGTTGCAACCTGAAAAACTCTATGTTGTTCAAAGTAGCTTCATCCAAAATTTGTTAGAAAAATAAGAGGCAGATAATTTCAGACATTTAGAAAAAATAATTATGTTGGATAGTGTAGAAACATAGTAAGGAATTCATTTGAAATTAGAGGAAATGATTTTAAGCGCAAGCTCGAAAAATAATTGAACAAAGATCAAGTCTTTAGCTCAAAACCAAAGAATTAAAAGAAAGGAACTCACAGAAGGACGAAAGATGAGTTGTTTCCTCTAATCTTGCCCAATTCGAGTCCCATGAGATTGTGCAGTTTTCTTTGCTATCTAAGCTGAAAAAAAAAGTAATATTTTTTCAGAAAAAAGAAATGGAGAATCAATCCAAAATTAAACAAATCGAAAACACAGCCGCACCGAAGTTACTATCTTCCCATAGTTCCAAATCCAACAAATTCACAAATTAGAAATATAGAGTTGCAAACGATTCATCAGCAATTACAGAACCAACGCAACCTTTCTCCACAGTAGCAATCGAAAATTTAAAAACAAAAAAAAAAATCTTTGCCTGAAATAGTAAACACCGAGGCCATGTTGGACACCACACTTGAATTCACCAATATAGGAGCTCCCATCAGAGCTTCAAACAGAAGCTTTGTAAATCAAATGTGACCAATCATATAACAAAGATAAAATCTTGGACATTAACAGATCATGATCAGTTGAACAAAAGCAACGATTACCAAGCCAATTACTTTTCAAAAAAACTCAACGCGAAGCAATCAAAAACATTGAGAGACACAAATCTACAAACAAAAATTGAACTGACCATCTCAACATCCATCTGGCATCGATGTGCCGCTGCATCCACAGTAGAACAGAGACGCACACAGGACTTGCAATAGGCAACGTCGGCGTGGTCGGGGTCAAATCCATGTTTTCTTCCGCTATAAAAAATTGTAGTAAATCAAATCAATTTCATGGAAAATAGAAGAATGAAGAAGACAGGTAAGAGAAATGAGGGAAATGCAGACTTCCGCTTTAAAAATCATCGTAAATGAAATCAATTTCATGCAAAACAGAAGAAAGTGAAGAAGACAGGTAAGAGAAAAGAGGAGAATTCAAACTTCCGCTTTAAAAATCATCGTAAATCAAATCAATTTCATGCAAAACAGAAGAAAGTGAAGAAGACAGGTAAGAAGAGCGGTAGAGAGAAGAAGGAGAAAGAGGAAGAACAAATATCATGAAATTAGGTTTAAAAGAATGGTTTACAATTTGTTGTCAAGCGGCGGAGAAAGAGGAAGAAGGAGGAATCAAACCAAAACTGACGAAGGAGATGCCCATGTAAACAGAGCAAAACTTACAAAAAAAAATTGGACAGATGGTATTAAAATGTGATGCCAGATGGTATTGTAATAAGAAGGCAAATGTCAAAGAATGGTTTACAGGGGGAGGAATCAAACCAAAACTGACGAAGGAGATGCCCATGTAAACAAAGAAAAACTTACAAAAAAAATTGGACAGATGGTATTAAAATGTGACGCCAGATGGTATTGTAATAAGAAGGCAAATGGCAAACTTACAATGCCAATGCAAGCTAGATTAGTATATATATATAGAATATAAATTATATTAGGGGTGCACAAAAAAACAACTGAACCAAAAAAATTGATTGAATTGAACCATTTTAAATCGAATCAATAATGAAATCGAAGCTAAGTGGATAAATGTAGATGAAAAATTGTTAAAACCGAAAGGTTCAGTTTGGTTAGGTTGTGGTTTTATCTGTTCAAAAACGAACCGAACTTAACCTTTTTTATACCATTATGTTGGGTTTCACATATACATCTACTCAAAACCGACCAAACCGAACCTAAAACAAACCAACCAAACCGTTTATCAACTATGGTTTTACTTATATTTTAAACCGATTAAACATACCGAACCAAACTGAATAAAAAACTAACCAAACTGAACCGAAAGTTGAAACCAGCGGTTTAACTACAGATTACCAGAGAGTAAAACCAAACCGTTATGTTCGATTGACGGTTTGTCTCCAAAATCGAACCGAACCGAATTGTGTGCACCCCTAGATTATATAGATTAGCCACTCTATTTGCCTTTCTCTCTCTATCCATACAACAGTGCAGGAAGTAGGGTTGGACATTTTAGTCCTGTCCATGGGTCGGTTCGAGCACGACCCCAATAAATTTATTGGCTGGACTAATAGTATTTGGCCCGCAAGTTGGTTCAAAATTTTTTAAATTAAAATAGGGCTGTGTCAGGACTTATGAAATAGTTTGCGGGCCGGCCCGACCTGAATATATGTAATATATATGATTTTTAATATTTTATATATATAATATATTATATTAATATTAATTTGATATATTTTGTGTTATAAATTAGTAAAAATGATGTCAATTATAAATTTAAGAGTTGTTTAATTTTTATTAAAATATAATTTATATAATAAAGTGTATGTTAAATTATATTTTGATAAAAAAATAGAGAATATTTGTATTTTTTTTCAAAAAAAAAAGTTTGCAGGCTGGCCCGAATATATATAATATATATGATTTTTAGTATTTATTAAATATACTAAATATTTGTATATTTAGTATTTTAATAAAAAATTATTAAAGTCCACCCTTTTAAATAGACGGGTTTAGACAAGACACTTAATCCGATCAATTGAGTTTGGCATGACCTGTATGAAAAGGCTATAAAAAATACTCCTAATCCGGCTCGGCCCCGTGCCTAGGGCTAGCAGGAAGTAAACATTTCAGTAAGACCTTGGATATGTTGAACTATGGCGGCCACTTCCCAGTTCCCACCTTTGCTCTTCAGAAAAACCAACCAGAGCTTGAACTGATACTTTCCCATCCTTGCTTCACCGCTAGAAAGAGTCCGAGTCTTATTGCTTCCATTTCTGCCGCGAGGACTCCACCCATGGTCTTCACCATCATCGCAAAATCCTTGACAAATCCATTGGAATCTCTAGCTATAGCTGCCAGACCGGAACCACCAATGAGAAAAAATTATCATAGTTTTCTTTGTTTGCTTTTCATTATCATTTGTGATATTGTTACTAGATTTGACTAATTTAAATTTAAATTAAATAAAACAACTGTATATCTTTGTTAGAAAATAGGTTCGTCTATGTTATGTTATGGATAAAATCCGAACTCAAATTAATTTGAATATTTAATTAGATTGAGTATTAAATGGGTTTTAGTCAATCATTACTACATGAATTTGAAGATGGGCTTCTAATTAGTATAGGAGAGCACAAATGCTGTTAGTATAAAAAAATTAACACAAATCATAATCAAATAAAAAAAATAGTGTTTATAAAAAGATACGTAAAAGTTCTCTCTCCCTTTATAGTGTGCTGTCAGCCTTGGTGAATAAGAAGGAGAGATTCTTCTTACTTGCACAAGTTAGATTATCCTACTAAAGTTACTTCTAGTAATTATTCGGTTGCGGGTATATTCCACGTTCTTGTCGTTTTTGTAATCGTGGTTCGTGGTAATTAACAACAACTTATTTCTTAGAGTATTCAATTGATTTTGTTCCGTTTATATTATGAGGTAGACTTTCGATTATTTGTTTAATTGTTCATTAATTATGTTTGTTTATTCAGTAGTGGATCCCTTCAATCGTAAATTATATAGCAACGGTGAAAATTTGAGATGAAAATTTAATTGAAATAATTCTACAATTCATTATATAAAAACTTTATTTTACTAAAATCGCAAAATAAGTTATTACACATAATCAAAA
Source organism: Flueggea neowawraea (assembly GCA_948243855.1). Classification (NCBI taxonomy): domain Eukaryota; kingdom Viridiplantae; phylum Streptophyta; class Magnoliopsida; order Malpighiales; family Phyllanthaceae; genus Flueggea; species Flueggea neowawraea. Next base: position 24,539 of record CAODLS010407797.1, read on the forward strand.
CTGCACTCTCGGAGCATAAAAAAGAAAGAAGGGTTAACAACCACTGTTTAGGATTTTATTAAACCAAAACACACATAAAATTGGAAAAATGACAGTTTTCATCTTTAAGTGATGAAGAGTTCTATTATTGGCGAAAACAAGACTCAGGTTTAAAACCCTGTTAGAGCTTAATTGTAAATAGGAAGAACGAAACAAGCCAACACAAACGACTTATAATTAGATTTGTGCAAACTCAAGGGATTTCTTTCCGTCGTGGGCATTGCTAAAGAAGTTGTTCATGTAATCCTGTAACCCAACCTCCCGATAGTGAGCCACCCCATCTCTTTGCACCACTTCAGGGTATGGCCTTATCTTCTCTGTTGGTTTTGGCATTGCGAAGATAGGCACTGACACTCTTGATTTGGTGCTTGTGGTTCGAACTCTATGTTCTGCACTTTTGTACCTTCCATTGCTCACAATCTAATCAAACAAATTCAAACTTGTTAATTATTTTATAGTTAGGATATTGATGTCATCAATGTTAGCCATGTTAACTAAATTAATCAGCTCATCAACATACAAAATATTGTAATTAAACTTCCAAACAAAAATCATTAAAAGTGCTCATGTCTTTTGATAGGTCACTTTATTTGTTTCTAATGAGAATCAATTTTACGACCTATTTGTGCTGGGGATGACTTTAATATCAATAAAAGTGTTTACATTTTTTTATAGTCATTTTATTTGTTCACATCAAGGTTAGAATTCTCGACCTCTTGACACTGAGGTTCAATGAGCTGTAAACCCATTGGTAAGTACTCATGTTTGTGTCAAAATTTTAAGCATCTTGTGTGTGTGTTTTTATAGAGTTACACGATGTTAAATTCGTGATTCAAATAAGGTCAGATTATGTTGTTTGGAGCTCATTCAAATAGTTGAGAGTGTGCGTAGCGGATCTTAAACAAACCTGTAATGTGTCACCAACATTCATGACCAAAGCACCAGGAATAGGAGGAATCTCCACCCACTTGCCAGGAAGCTCTTCATCAACTTTGACATAGAGACCACCAATCCCATCTTGCAATAACACAGTTAAGGTACCCATGTCCGAGTGGCGTCCAACACCAACCGTAAGGTCTGGATTAGGGCATGTTGGATAAAAGTTCATGTTCACCATTTTTAACCCAATGAGTGCTTCAATCTTTGAATCATCTTCATCGAGTGTCAATCCAAGTTTCCCTATCAGTACTTGTAGCAGTTTCTTGATTATCTTCATCGTTGCTCTTATATATTGTAGCGCCACATCCCTTGAACAAAATGAGAAACAATTCGTTATATATATTTTTTCACTTTTGTGCATGAATTTAAGGAAATTGATTGTAGATAAAATGTTAAGACTCCAATTTTCGAATAATAATTTCCTACAATGAGATGTTTGTAAGAGTTCCAACAACCTTTCTTATTAAGATACAATATTTCTTATCAATGTATAATTTTCTTTTGTTAAAGTTGCATAAATTTCTAAAATGTATTACGAATTATTAATTAAATTATTAATCAAAAAAATTAAAAGTTCTAATAAAAAAACATTATATCTTGATAAGGAATGTTACAGGAACTGCTGCAACCATTTGGTTTTAGAAAATTATTATTCCCAATTTTCTCGTGTAACTTATAATTGAATTAGAAAACTCGAGCGCACTGAATTATTGTCTTAAATATGTTTACAGTTAATATCTATCTAACTAATTTTCATTCACTCTAGGAGGTATTGAATCTGATCTAGTAAAAGTTGCACTTTAGGATTTGCACTTATATCGGTTTTAATATGTTAATTAGAAGGAAGAATTTAGATTTTTTTTTTATAAAAAAGTATTATTACTTTAGAAATAAAACATCAACAGGTTTAAATCTCTCAATCACTATCCTTTATGCATTTTTTCTCAGTCCATAAGTATCTTCTACGAAAATCAAGTGCTTTGATAAATAAAGTATCTATTGAGTAGTAAATGCTAGTGATATGAATGCAGCATAATATACTCACTTGTACTCTTTAGGCCAGTGTTGAATTGCCTCATCATCAGTAGTATATATCATACTAACATAATCTTTCCATTCCAATGCCTTCTCTTTTTCAGGCACAAAGCTGGTACCATACTTCACCGAAGGGCTAGGGCTCTCACCTTTCCGATACATAGCCTTCATTTCCGGAGGCTGGCCAAAGAAATTATGGGCTGCCATTTTCAATGACTCAAGAAGCTCAATGGAGACTCCATGGTTCACAATTTGGAAGAACCCTAGAGTCTCAGCAGCACTAACAATGGCATTAACCACTTGGTCATGGTCAGGACCATCTAGCTTGGACAAATCAATTGGTGGGTTTTGGCTTATGTCTGCTTTGGTTTTGTCAATTCTTTCTTTTGGTGGTTGGATGTATTGTTCTGGCACTTGTGACAGCCCTTGGTCGATTAAGCCTTTGACGCCGTTACCGTCTCGGACAACAAAGTTGAAGAGTGAGTTGTCGTCAACGAGGTTTGGAGCCATTGACGATTTTTGTTGTAAAGTTTGATGATTTTGTAGTAAAGAGAAGTGTAAGTAGTTTGATGATTAATGCATGAAAATATATGCGATGTTTTGCCGGTATATATAGAGCAATCTAGTACCTATGATTGTATATTAAAATGGAAAAAAAAAGAGTGATTGGTCTAGTTGCTCAACGGAGGCTTAATGCCTCTAATGCATTGACCAATTAAGGAGATAATCATGAAGAGCTGCGATTTGTATGATTCATGTTGATTTTAGTCAACCCTCATCAACCTAGCTCCTAAAGTAAACTATAATTTTCTTTTTTTAATGTTGCCAACGCACAAAATTGTCTTAGATTACTTATGCTAAGATTCACATTGTTTAGGCATGAAGCTAAATAAAAGTTGAGATGATAGATATTCATTTCGCGATTAATACACTAAAAAACTAATTTAATTTCTCCAACTTAGGTTCCTTATGACAACAAAACCATTTTTTTAATACATTATTTCCACTAAGAATTGAGTTTTTCACCTCAATTAGATACTACTTCAATACCAATAGACTAAAAGTCTATTGATACATATCACAACACCAATTTCAATTTGTCCTTATTTTATAAGATTTTGCAAACATTTAAAGATTCCAACCTATTTTTACATTTTTCAGTGAAGCTAAAAAATTCAATTATTAAAAAACAAAACTCAGTAAGATCCTAACAATTTTTTGGTAATTTATATTTTTTTTTGAAACTATGTAATTTATAAAGTCATACAATTTGTTGTAAGCAGGGAATGTTTTGAACTTTCAAACCACCTTGCATGCCGCTTTAGTAGGTATGGGCCACGCATCGATGATAAATCCCGTTACTTGAATAAAAGGAAAAAAAAAAGATTTGACTTTCTATATATTATGGCTTTTTAATTTAATTTTATAGCTAAGAAGCCAAGTTTTTTTTTTCTTAATTTTTGGTCGAATAGTTGTGCAGCCAAGTTAAATGAAATATTCTTCATAGCTAGCTTTCGTAAGAAGATGACTAAAATCCATGAAGACAAAACAAGGATTTTTGTTTTCGGTAAATTTTACACAATCTATGAAAGTTAATTTTAAAAAGATGTATTGTTATTGTTTATTGTGCGATTTATTAAATTTTATTCAATTTATCTATAAGACAAATATCCATATATAATAATAATAATAATAATAATAATAATAATAATAATAATAATAACTAAACTGGGTATACAGATGACAAATAGGATTCGAGACAGGCATGGGCTCTTGTATTGAGTTACAGAAAACTTTTCCTTTTTCATGTTTTTTTATTTTCTTTTCATTTTCTTAAGTTTTTAGAGAGTTTTGTTTTATACAAAAGGGTATATTGCACTTCCTCACTATTTGGACTATAAACATACTTTTACAACCCCCACCTACCACTCCCAAGTTCCCAACCTCCATCACCCCTCCTAAAACTCTTCATCTGAAGGCTGAAACTTAATTGAACAAACATATTGACCGATTTCTTGCAAGCGTACAAGAATCGATGTATTTTTACCTTGTGAATATCCCTAGGGTTATCGAATCAAAGGGAACGGTTCTAATTGCGGTCGATAAATGAAAGCAAAGCAATTAAAAGCATCAAGTTGTTTTTGGATTTTTTGGAAAATAAAAGCAAGCAATAAAGTAAACACAAGAAATTCAATAATGACAAAATGTTAGGGCTTTCGGGATAAAACCAATGATTCAATTGCCAAATGAATGAAAGTGAGTTTTCAAAATGGGTGTGAGTGTTATCTCCTCAAGACTAACCCGAGGCCTCTCTCCAGGTCACTCAAGTCGTACCTAAAATTGTCTAGGAGAGTCCTTTCAGCCTCACCTAGTCCAACTATGCCCATTAAGTTCTTTTGGGATTTTCATCGAACACCTTATATGCATAGGTATATTTCTATCCTAACCATACAAGTTTCGCGCTTGCAAACCTAACCTAAGTTTCTTCTTTCGATTCATCACTTAGCCTTGTAAAAAAATAACATTATGGTAGCTAAGCACAACATTCAATCAATAGCAAGTCACAAAATCATCACCATCAATAGATATAGCAATAAAGGCACTCAATTTAATAAATTCAACAATAAAGGCACAAGACCCACAACATAAATCATTCATTTCAGCAACATCATCCAAGGTTTACATTCCTAACTAACAATTAATCTAAGCTAGCATATTTACAAAACTCAGCATAGAACAATAAAAATAAAACCTAAACATGATTCTAATAATGAAAAAGGAAAATAAAGAGGAAGAATAAAGCTTCTCTTAATGGGTGATAAAAGCCCTCTTCAATCCCCTTCTTCCTCCTCCTCCAATTGCTTTGAATCCTCTTTGAAATATGTGTAGAGAATGTCTCTCCCTTTAATGTACAAGTCAAGGATGCCTAAAATGATGTGAAAGAAGTGTATTTATACCTCTCTTGGTCCTCCCAAAACCCTAGGACAGGTGTCCAAAAGATGCCCCTACT
>CAODLS010407806.1:0-16535 GCA_948243855.1 Flueggea neowawraea
ATGTTTTATCTGATATGATGAGGCTTGTCCTTGTGTAATTTTAATACTTATTTGATTATGTTTATTGCAGAGAAAGCAATATCCAATTCATCGGTGTTCAACATTTACAAAGAATATGGTTTAAAAAAATAATTATCACAGCTATAATTATGTAAGAAACCATATTTACTCTTATGTCGTTGAATTTTTTTTCCCTTCATATTTAAAATTATGTAATTTTCAATCAATGGGGATTATGCTTGAAATATTGTTTTTAATATGTCATATTTTTTACTATTTAATAAATATTAATTTACTCAAGCAATCTACAATTTTTTTTAAAAAATATTTTTATAAAAACAAGATTCACGTACAACGCACGTGCACAAAAAAAACTAGTGTATGTAAATATATGGATGTGGAAAAAATCTTTTCGGACAATTTTATTCCTCCTTTTTACCTATAAATAGTTTTATATCTTTTGTTAAGAGTCCAATTAATAAAATAAAATTATTTAAAATTTTAATTATCATTATTGTGAAATAAATTTTAAACTATTCATTCTTATCAAAATAGACTACATGATAAGTATGTATTTAAAAATACTCCACAAATTATCCCAATATTTTTTTCAATTTCAAAGTTATATAGAATTGTTTTAATTTATGTTGATAAATTAAAAATATTAAACGATTAATGTGGATTGTTATTTTTTATCATAATATGTAACCTTATCATGAGATACAATTTATTTTTCATCAAAGAAAGTTAAAAATTCAAAAGTAACGTATTTTTTCTGAATAATCTATTAAAATATTTTTTTATAATTAATTTTTTTATTATATACAATTAAAATTGACCACTAAAATTTAAAAATATATATTTATATAAAAATAATTAAATTATAATTAAAAATGCTTCATTAACGTAAAACACATGTACATATATAATTAATTAAAAAATTACATTTTTTGTGGCGCTTAAGGAAGAACCATGTAAAATATTCCAACTTGGCAATCCAGTTGTTGCATACAAGAATCATTCGGAGACATACAAGCCGCTGTCTCCACCAGCATGGCTTGGACTATGCTCCGTTCTCCTCTTCCACAGCTGTCCGCCAAACTTAACAACCACAACTACGACAAGAATACGATCAGGTATAGTAGATGCTCATCATTTGCAAGCTATAAAAGAATTAGAAGAACAATCACACGAAAGGCAACAGAAAGCTCAGACAGCAGCGTTGACAAGGATGGACCTGCTTTCAATCCTTTCGGTTTCGTCACAGACAACCCCTCAAGCTGCAGTGCCATTCAGCTTCCTGCATTCCCCGCTGAGGACGGCAATGTCGGCCAAATGCGTTATGTAAGTTAGCTATGTTCACATGAACAAAAGCTCGCATCTTTTTGAATCAAATCAACTAATCAGTGGGTTTTTATTAATACCTATTACCTACTACTGCAATGAATGTAGAGGATAGAAGACGAGGGAAAGGAGTATGGTTCTTACATGAGATCAGGGAAATTCGTATAGTTCGTCAGGGAAACCGGTAAGTTTGTGACTATAAAGTTCCTTGCTAATATTTTCATTTCAAAAAATTTATTCAATAAGCACTTTATTGCATTGGCAGGGTCACCGGAGATGAGCCGTGGGGGCCATTGTCTACTTGCCGGGTGCTCCAACCCAGTCTTTTAGTTACCGGGTTGTCATGTCTCAGGTCATTAAACTTGTTAAATATCAAAAATCTTATCCTGTTAGTCTTTGGCCATGAATCAAGCTCGTATCTGAAGCCTCTACGGCAAACAAGGTCCTGGATTAGAATTGCACCGCAATCACGAAAAAGAAAATCTTCAAGAGCCAATATATACAATCAGGGATTCGAAGATATTCAAGACACCATTGTGGCACTATCAAATTTGACCAAACAGAAAAAGAAAAATCAGATCAAAAGAATTCGAAGCAACAAATTGTGAAAATCTATCAAGACCTAACATATACAATGAAATCTGACAGCCTTTTAAATTGAACTGAAAATCTTCAAGAGCCAATATACACAATCAAGAATTTTGAGCCAAATGAAATTGAATCAGACAACAATTTGTGAATCAAGAAAGAAACTGTGGAATCTTCTACTTAATCAGAATCAAGAATGAGAACATACATCAGAATCAAGATCGACAAAACAGAAAAAGAGACCTCAAACCAAATACCTATCCCAATTTCATCTTAATCTTTTGAGTTGAATCAAAACCCATATCATCAAAAGACCATCATTAGCATCAACAATTCCCAGAATAGTGTCAGCATCAACGAACAGGTTACATTAACAACTAAACGAACATATCAAACTAGTGGCGAAATTGAAGCATAGTTGTTACTAACTCACCTTGCTCCTATTTTCGATTTCTCATTTTCAGCAAATCTTTTCATTTCTATCTCAAGGTGCTTGCAGTTTTCCTCATGGGCTTTGTTGAACAATCTCACGAAATTTAGCAGAGTCGAAACAACTGCAGAAACGCGATTGAGAAAGAGAGGAAGAGAGCAACGGCATCTACAAACAGTTGATACGCCAAAACTAGTTGATACGCTGCCGTTTAGAAGCACGAAAAAAAAAAGAAAATAAAATTGGCACGATATTAATTAGAAAAAGACAAAAATATCGAAAGACTCAGATACCTTGCAACGGTCGACACGACACGGAATAAATATCCAATGAGGACTTCTATTTCACTTACGGGGGCCGGCAACTAAGCGGTGACTTACACGTGGCGTTGTCTCGTTGGGTGTATGGTTGGACAGTTTCGTAATTTCGGCACCCCTATCTCACTATAAATATAGGTCCTCAAGCGTCCTGATCTGCGCAAGAAAAAATAGCTGCCTGCGAGGCGAAATGTCCGTTCCTCTACCAGTTCCGTCTTTCTCTCTCTTTCAAGGAGGTAACCTTCTCTCCTTCCTCGCCCGATTCCGTGATTGATCGATTATTTGCGTGTTGATCTCTTGCGAATCTTGATTGGTTTTGTTAAAATAGGGTATTTGGATTTCTTTTTTGTTAGTGTTCGATGTTGTTGTGGAGTATTTTGATATCAATTGACTAAAGTGATCTTATAATTTTGACTTGTTCTAGACGATCTTGGATTTGATTGATTGATCGTTGTTGTGCATACCTTTTGAATTAGATTTGATGGATCTGTGATTTCGAAACGGAAAGGAGGGAATCCCACTGGACCAGCAGAGGCTGATCTTAGGCGGCAAGCAGCTCGAGGATGGTCGCACCCTTGCAGGCTACAAAATCCAGACGGAGTCCACCGTCCACATGGTGCTTCGTCTCCGTGGTGGGATGGAGCTCGTTAAGACCCTTACCGGCAAGATCATCACCTTGGAGGTTGAGAGCTCTGACACCATTGATAACGTCAATGCCAAGATCCAGTATAAGGAAGGATTCCCACCCGACCAGTAGTGGCTGAATTTTGCCGCAAGCAGCTGGAGGATGGCCGCACCCTAGCGGATTACAACATCCAGGAGGAGTCCACCCTCCACCTGGTGCTCCGTCTTCGTGGTGGCATGCAGATCAAGACCATCGCCTTGCGGCCATCAACATCCAGGAGGAGTCCACCCTCCACCTGGTGCTCCGTCTTCGTGGTGGCATGCAGATCTTCGTGAAGACTCTTGACTGGCAAAACCACCACCTTGCGGCCATCAACATCCAGGAGGAGTCCACCCTCCACCTGGTGCTCCGTCTTCGTGATGGCATGCATATCTTCGTGAAGACTCTTGACGGGCAAGACCACCACCTTGCGGCCATCAACATCCAGGAGGAGTCCACCCTCCACCTGGGCTCCGTCTCCGTGGTGGCATGCAGACCTTCGTGAAGACTCTGACGGGCAAGACCACCTTGGAGCAGTGGCAGAGCCAGAAGTAGTAGTGCCGAATCTGCTTAGTCAGATTTATGTGTACACATTGTGTACGAAAAAAAAGTCATTATATAGAAATAAAAACAGTTTAACATCATCCATTTGCAAGTAGTTTAACATTACATTGCAAGTAGTTTAACATCACAGAAAAACAGGGTCAGTTCTCCTTAAAATGGATAACCTTTCTAAGCATTTAGTAGATTTTACAAAAGATAAATTTTGCAAGATATACAACATTAGTGAAGACATTGAAAAGATCCGAATCAGCTGCGGCAAAAACCAAATGACTCCCATTGAATTCATCGACAGTCGGATCCCCTGCAATATAACAACAATTTCATTTCCCAAAACAACTTGAGACACAAGTTGTGACTATGCTCACCAAGGCCTAACATTTAAGACGTGAATTTGAGGTTACAAAGATTGAGCAGAATATACGCCACATTGTATTTGATCGACCTTTTAATGGATTGTAGATTATGGGAGAGCTCCTAAGCTCAATAACCAACATCTATTCATAAAAAAAAGATTAATTATTGATTAGATTGATTTCTCTATAATACTTGTTGGTTTTTATTAATACCTACTACTGTAATAAATGTAGAGGATAAGAGACGAGGGAAAGGAGCATGGTTCTTACGTCAGATCAGGGAAATTCGTATGGTTCGTCAGGGAAACCGGTAACTTTGTGACTAAAGTTCTCTGCTTATATTTTCATTTAGAAGAATTTATTCAGTAAGCACTTATTGCATTGGCAGGGTCACCGGACAAGAGCCGTGAAACCATTGTCTACTTGCATGGTGCTCCTACCCAATCTTTTGTTCACTCAGGATTCCTCTATACGAGGAATTCACCTGCCAAAATGCACTGGTGCCTGAACGTTTCATTGAAGCAGGTAGCCCGTAAGTATCCAAATTGACATCTCTCTCCCGTGGAACAATGGTGGCGTTAATCTATGATGCGTGCTCGCCTTGTGACAATGCTAACAAATATTTTGCAGTTATGTCCTGAAGTTGGAAAAGGCAGACGTGTACAGACTACCTTATTTGAAGAGTGGTGGACCGGGATTTCGTTTGTGATCCATTTCTTCCCTAATCTTTCACATTTTCCTGTTTTTCACTTTTCATAACTACATTTGCCTTTTCCACCGAAGTAGCTCTGCTTCAGCCCCAGGATAACATAGTTTATGCATTAGTGATTCGGTTCTTCTACTGTCTTCTTCAGCTCTCCTTGAGGCTGCGAGAAAGATAAATTTCAAAGAAACCGCACGCCAAATAACTAGCGGCTTTACCTCTGAAAAGTACGATCTTCCGCCTCATCCTCCATAGGAGTTCTGTATTTCTTTCTCCTTCTTTGCAATGAGTGATTGTACAATTCACCATTTCAGATGGGATAAACCAATACTTGTGGCTTGGGGAATAGCAGACAAATATCTGCCACAGTCTGTAGCAGAAGAATTTCAGAAGGGAAATCCTGCCAATGTCGAGCTTAAATTGATTGAAGGTGCTGGCCACTTGCCACAGGAGGACTGGTAATTACCAAGATTGCCGCAGCATTTGCTTGAATAACTTCTCTTTTTTCCCCTTTTGACACTCTTATGGGAATTTCTTGCCTCTGTACCAGGCCTGAGAAAGTTGTTGATTCTCTGAGATTTTTCTTCTACATTATCGAAATGGTGACAAACATTCATTTTGACCGGAAGGTGAGAAATATGACAGAAGGAAGGTATCGTACTCTATTCCATTCTCCGACGTCTCTGGTAGATGGCACATGGAATTTGAAGGGTGATCTAACTTTAGCAGAGATTGCCATGAAAAATGAAAAAGGATTTTAAGCAACTGGAAAAGAGAAACAAAATGTCTATATAGACTTCTCTTACATTATTTTTTGCTCTTATACATTTTCCATGCCGTAACGTTGGACTTCTTTAATGGCAATTATTCTCTTAAATTAAATTCAAGATTCTATGGAAACATGAGCTTTTTCTTTTTGTGTGTGTTCTGTTGCATCTTTATTACTACACACTTTTAGGAACGACATGATTAAACGTTATGGGAGCATCAGTACCAGGCAGCTGTCTCTGTATTTCGACACTCCTACATTAGCCAAGCTAACCACACAAACGAGATTAGGCCGAAACTCATAATGATATGAAACAAAATTTTCTACTTGGTGACATTCATTGCATTAACATACCCTGGAATCCCCTAAGCAGACCTAGGTCATGCCCCTTGCAGATACTTACAGAACTAAGGACATTCGTATTAGGACTGAAGCCAAAAGCAGGGTTTATAATTTATAGAGGCAATCTACTTCACTTTCTTCTTCGGACTTCTAGCATTTCGATTGGAAGCAGCTTTCTTGGATGCCTTCTCTGCCGTCTTGGCTCGTTTGTTATCGTTCACCCTTCCCCGTTGCTTCTTTTGCCCCTCATCGATCTCATCATTACTAGCATATTCATTGTTGTCATCTTTATTATCAACATTGCTTGAGTTGGATTTCTTTCGTGCTGGAGGCTTTCTCCCACGACTTCTAGGCTTCACCTCCCTCTTTGATTTTGACTGTTCAACGTTCTCTTCCTCGGGAGCTCCATCTTCATCGTCGCCATCCTCATTATCATCATCACTAGATGTGGACTTTGTTTTTGTTGGAGGATTCCTAACACGACCTCTAGGCTTCATCTCCTTCTTTGATTTTGATGGTTCAGCAGCTCCTGATTCCTCAGTTGCTCCATCTTCATCATCAACACCATCCTTTTCTTGCTTTGATCTATCCTCGACTTTTCTAGTTTGGTTTCCACCTAACTTCTGTAACTCTGGGACATACGCTGCTGTCTGAAAATAAATTCCAAGTACTCGCATAAACAGACCTATCCTTAAAAATCAACTGCTTATAAGAAACAGAGATATGCAAAGCCCTGTCATAGAAAATACTTACTCTATTACTAACAGTGATAAAATCAATTTTCTTCCCTGCAATAAAAAAATCAAAAGGATCAAATTGCCAAATTTATAAATATAATAATTATAAGACATTAGATGAAGTGAACTCTCAGAGTTGAGCCAGAATGTCTAATGGAATATCCAGAGTCTTATTTGTTAACAAACAATGCAAGTAGAAAGCAGAAAACAGAGGGGGGAGGCACACTGTGGCTATATGTAACAAGAAGAAAAGAGCCATCAAATAAATGTCATCCATTAGTCTGCTGTGTATAGTCAAGAGGCAAACCATCAACAAAAGCCTTCCCAGACTTCTTTTCTCGGGAATGAAATATCCAATTTTTCGGGAACCGACTACTGTCGGCCCCAACTTCTAGTGCTTTTTCAATGACCTGTAAAAGAACTGCTCTGTTAAAAAAGATTAATCTCATTAAAGACCTCTTACCATTAACTTTTCCGGCCTTTTTTCCCCACCGAAAATTAAACAACCAATCAAAAGGAAAGTGGCTGCATTCGGCATCAACTTGAACAGCATATTGAATAACCTACATGTTTCAATCTCCTTTTCCATGAACTTTGCATGTTTTTGCAGATCAAATATCTATAATGAAAAGAAGAACATGATCTTTTACCTCCTTGATACATTTATGTAAAGTTCTAAAGCTATATTTTGACAAGGTGGAAGCATTCTGCAATGGATGAATTCTAGCCTGTGAAAAAAAGGAAAATACACAATCATCAAATCCAAAACTGACGAGAGCCAGAATGTAAACAACCAGCAAAAATTGATCGTATAATAAGGTGAAAAAAAAAATAGATGTCAAAGAACCAATATGGACTGCAAAAAATGTAAGCTTTCATCCAGCTATGGACCTAGTGTTCAGTGGCCAGATCTTTAAACATAGGCCATCATCCTTGACAATATTTCTCATTTTGGAATCTGAACTTAATTCTTAGAAACTCTTCCTTTAAATTTGCTCGCTTTATCTCAGATGTAGGTACTCATCATTTCATCAACCACAATAACGCAGACAAATTTTACAGACAGATAATCTTTAGAAAGTTCATGGATTTGACATAAAACATGTCAATTATGATATCATTCAACTACAGATGCTAAGGAAGAAACGATAATGTTACGAATATTGACTACAAAAACTCTGAATCTGTGGACTTGCCGACATTGTTCACGCAGACAAATTTTGCACCGTTCAAGATCTAGGGATTTCTCTCAGACGTAATTGAGAACCGACCGAAATGGAATGAAGGAAATGGGGGAGAATCGAGTTGAAGCCAGAGGATCTTGCCCTTCCGCAGAGCTGAAAGTAGGGTTTTCCCAACGAGAGCGGCCTCGAAATCGGCGGGAGAGACTCCATTGATTTCTTTCGCGTCATTTGCTACGATCGCTTTCTTGATCCTCTTCCCTATGCATTGCTCCTCTATTGCTCTTCTCGCAGCCTCGACCTCCGGTAGCTCCGGCATTGCCGTCGATACCACACCCCAACAGTGTGTGGGTGACGGGTTTTGGCGCGGGTTTTCCAATAACAGAGAGGGGGAACCGGAGGGTAAGTTGGTGGGGCCATATTAGTGGTCTTGCTTTGTCACCAGCGGGTTAATGACACGCGCTCACAAAAGCATAGCGAAATGTCCAACTGAAGTCACAAAATTAAGTTTTTTTCTTCAGCGTAGTGTCAATTTGGCCCCATTTATTCCAGTTTTCGGTAAATAAATGACAAAGCACGCCAGTTCGAAAAAAAAAAGAGACAAAGCATGGCGCATTGAAAAAGAAAATTCTGACAAATTACTAGGCTAGATGGACAACTAATGCCACGACGACGTGGATATGATGTTTGTCATCTGGTTTGCGTTTTGTTGTGAAACGGTGTCAATGGATCTGAGATTTGTCATCTGATTCAGGGTCTCATTATGTCATTCTGATTTGTGAATCGATATGGAAAACGATGTGCATGTGGTCTTTGTCAGCTTCGGTGTGGTGGCTTGAATCAAGGTTTAATTTTACTACATATTTGCCAAACAAGCCCAAATTATGAAAAATTATTAAATATTTTACCTTTAAATTTACCACTAGTCCCATAAAAGTCAATCCCAGTCTTTGGCCAAGGGGGAATTAAATACATCTGCACATTGAAAAGGTCATGGGTCAAAAGGAGCAAAAGGTTAAGTTGGAATCATAGTGGCTATGGAAAATGCTAGAAAGACTGGTACACAAAATCTCGACGTATCTCACATATACAAGAGCAACACTCCAAACTTCCATTACGGGTCCATGGGGACAAAACCAACACCACCCACACAAAAATTTTCTCAGCACATATTGTCGAAATCGAGCTTCAAATTAAGGATTTTACGACCAAATTTTGAATGCCATAAATTATAATTCAAGCATGTAATAAAATTTAGGAAATATGCATGCAACTCTCCATCCATGCCACAAGATATAGGAAAACAACAATCATGCATCAATTGGAAGCAACAGCTAGCACCTGATTTCAGACATCATTTTCTTTCTTTTTTTCCTCAAGATATTAAAAGTTTTTAGACAATTATGTCCAAACAAAAAAAATCAACATTTAATTAAGAATCCATGTATTATTTACACCTTGATTATATAGACTTCATAGAAAAGGAGATTCATCTTTATATTCTTAAAAATTTATGAAAATTTTCACCCATCGTATGTCTTAAACTTAAAACCTCATGATTTTAATAGTGGGTGCTTACTTGATAATTATTTACGTGTTTAATTTATCTTTTGTTTTTTTTTTTTGACAAATATCGTCTGATCATTGGCCTGGCTACATAATTGATCAATTACTTGGAGCATGTATGTTTTAAACTTAAAATTTCATGATTTTAATAGTGAGTGCTCACGAATTGAGTTATCAAACCTTGACAATTATTTACACTTTTAATTTATTTTTTATTTTGCTTTTTAATTTTAGCTCTTTCTTTTTTTCTTTTCTTTTTTTTGACAAACATCGACCGATCCTTGGCTTGCCTATTTACTTGATCAATTACTTGGAGCATGTATTGGGTTATTAATTATATCTAGTTGCACAACTGATCAGATTAAACATACATCCGAGTAGTCCCGATCAAACAAAGAAACATGTATACAAGTAGCCATCTTAATCACCCTATTATAAGTTCACATTAGAAATGTCACGTAATATCATCTATGGTTGCCCTCTGATCGACGTTACTCCAAACTACAAGTTGCGAGTTTAATGCAAACATGTTCCATGTTTATTCTTGTAACCTTCTCCAATTTTGATACAATGCTAATAACTATGAGGACCAACCTATTTAATCACTTGAATATTGGTAAGCCTTTCTCGTGTATTATTATACATATACTATAACCCAACTTGATATAATTGTACGATGAAAGGGACCGCCATGAAACCAAAAGGTTTGGCATAACCAGATAAGCACCATCCACTGCCTCACTCTAATTATATATTTTTTAGCTAAGTTTTGCACAATATGTATCACATGCCTTAAAACCTACCTGTCACGTTTTTGCGTATATAGGTAATGACCAGTTTCATTGGAGAGGAAAAACCTTAATTATGCTTATAGGTTTAGCTAGGATCTTGATTGGTGAAATAATTATGTGGCATAATTTAAAAATGGTGACAAGAAGAGTGAAGATGCAGTTGCCTGTGGATTAATTATAAAGTAGTGTATATACATTTTGCTTTTGGAGAAGTGGAGAACATTGTGGTATTATATTAACAAATAATCGACTTTTGAAGTCTTACGTTAGATCAGTCAGCAAGTTTGGACAAATGTGACTATAGTAAATAAACATGAATCACCGATCTCCAAACTAGATTGGTATCGTCGGAAGAGCTAATTAATGACACTGCCTCCGATAAACTATTTACTGGATTTTTATTTTAAGCAAAAGAAACTTTTGCTCCCAAGTCTCTAAATAAACTCTTCAAATTCAAAAGCAACATCAATTAATTTTCCAAAATTTAAAGCAGACTGCAAAACTAATGTGATGGTGTCTGCCACTTAAAGTTCCACGAGGATGATCAAGAACCGTGTATCATTTTTGATGCTGCCATCCAAGACAAACACTACACATTAATCTAAAATTCTTTAGTTGTTTTGTCTGAAATTTTAATTTGCTGTTTGACAGTTTATTAATTAAATTACGGATCAAAGTCCTAAATTATATAATTTACTATATGACTTTTGTTGAAATAGGATTATTAATTATCGCCGTCGACGTCGTTGTCTGTAAGAAAGGAGTAGAATTATATATGATCTATATATCTTGGGTTCAAGGCCGTCAATTAAGAACATGATAAAATAATAATAAGGATTATTCTCTCCCGAACACTTGGACCTGTGTTTAAGGATTTGGTTATGCACAGATTAATTGCACCAAAACACGGTTTATTGTACTGATTACAAGTTAATTAAGATAATTTGATTTATAGATGGAGAAGAAATTCTTTAAGTTTGCTCTGGTTACAAGTACCATCTATTCCTTTCTTTTAAGACGTAAAATTGTTGATTCTTCATTGTAGGGACCGCGCAAGTATATGCGGCTCGCAGTTAATAAATTTCCTTCGACCAGTCACTTAGCGCCCCGAATCGCTCAGAGTATTTCCGCACTCATTTGATAATTTATTGTAGTGAAATAATGGTTTTATATAGTACATATAGTTTGTCCTTGTAGTTTTTCTACTGTTCTTGAAAAGGAGGAACTTCAAATAAATAATATGTTGGTTCTGTGATTAACGTACTGATTGTGCATAGATCTTATGACAATAGAATAAAGTTTCAAAATCCCATAGAATGCACTTGATTAGGGAAAGAATTCATCAGTGTTTTAATTTCGAGATAATCATCCTCTTTTCATTAAAAAAAAGCACTTACAACCACCGACTTGATATTTTGTGTATTACTCGACGGCGTAATTATTTATGTTTAATGTCTCATTTATCCCATTGATTAACTTTTTCTTTCGGTTGATTAGATTCAACAATCTAGTAATTAACACTCAATAAATTAACCCCCAACAAATATTTTTCATCTCTACCATCTAATAAGTAGAATCGTCTTAAAACCATTATATTTACATCTAAACTAATAATATCTTGATAAAATTGAACAATTTATGTACACACTTGAACTGTAAAAAAGAAGAACACGGTAAAGGGTTAAATATCAACCCATAATGGCATAATCAAAGTGACTAAATACAATCACCAATAAAAATGTGACAAAAACAATAAGGAATTAAACAAATTAACCTACCAGCTAAAGCAGATTCTCTCCATGAGGCCAAATTGAACATCTCCACAGTCCCCCAAATCGAAGGCAAAACCAAGGGACCCAAACAGTTGATAAAACAAAAACTGTTCGGCTACACCAGCAAGCCATCAGCAATGCCACGTGGCAGCCCCTCACAGGTCACCCTCTGGACCCTACAGTTTTGTTTGGGTGTGAGTGCTTGGGTCTTATAATTTACCCACTGCACAGAGAGATAGGGAGGGAAAGAGAGAGAGAAGAGGGAGAGGCAATCTAAGGTTTTAGCAAGAAGGAGAGGCCAGGATTGCTCACAAATCTAAAAGAGGGTAAACCCAACCAAAACCCTCATCTTTTCTCTCCATTGAAGCCTTTCACAACATTTCCCCCCGCTCTCTCTCTCTCAAAAGGTCCTACCTTTCTTGCTTCTCTCCTTTTCTCTCTTCATTTTTGCTATCTTCATTTCTGGCCAATAATTAAGCCCTTTTTGTTATCTCTCTATCCTGTATTGACTGTCAATAGCTTTATCTGCACTTCTCTTTGTAGCTTCAATGACCCTTGATATGGGTGTCTGAAGTTCATTCTCCTAAAGTTTTGGCCCTTTTTCCCTAAAGTTTTGGCCCTTTTTTTTTCTTTTTTCTGTAGTTGTATTCTTAGTCCTTAATCACAGTCTGAAAGTAGAAGAAGAATCAAGACCAAACAATGCCTCCAAGGTCTGGCAGAGGCAAGTCAAGTAAAGCTAAGTCCGAGAAGAAAAAGAAAGAGGAGAAAGGTAAAAGTCATTTTTTTCTCAAATTCTAAGTTACTTACTAATTTATTTGGTATGTGCTTGTTCTTTTTCTTAAAAAATATATAAATAATTGTTTTTGGTGTTTTTGCAGTAGTGCCGCCCAGTAGTGTTGATATCACTGTCATCACTCCATACGAGTCCCAAGTTGTTCTCAAGGTACCGATAAACGCTCCGGTAGTTCTCTGTTTCTCATTTAATACCTGTAAATTTGTTGGAATATGCCTGAAAAAGAAAACACAACATTATTTTTTTAATTAATTAATTGTAATTAATTGTTTATTTGAGAAATAATTAAGTAATTTTTGGCTTCTGACAATAATAGTTGAATTTTTTTTTCTTGGAGGGCATCTCCACTGACAGGATACTTGATGTAAAAAGGTTATTGGCTGTAAATGCGGAAACATGCCACCTAACCAACTACTCTTTATCTCATGAGGTTCGAAACCTTCAAATCTTTAACGAAAATTAATACTTCTTATATATTTTTATATAACTTGAATGCATAACCAAATAAATATATAATTTTTGCTGTTTTAATCAGGTGAAAGGGCATAGACTGAATGAAAGAGTGGAGATTGTGAGTCTGAAGCCATGTTTACTCAGAATGGTTGAAGGTACGTGAAGCCCTTCACTTGCCCTATAATTTTGAACGACCCTACCAAACATTCAGCATCAATTTTACATATATCATTAACCTTCCTATTATATTATTATAATAATAATTAATTTGAATAAATTTATACTTAATAGTCATGCATATGCAATTAATTACGCCGGCGTGGGAGCATATATAGATATCGCCGCCATATACGATACTTGTACGATGACGCAGCCTAGACTGCACGAATTGATATCGATTTAGGCACTAATTAAGTGAGAAAATATTTGTTTAATTGATTTTTATTTTGTGTTTTACTGTAAGTGTTACAGCTTTAGATGCATTATAAAATAGTTAGTTGAAGAGAAAATTAAGAAAGTTTGGTTAATATGGGGTTGGTTGGTCCCACAGGTGGACCACCGGCGGCCACCTCGTAAGAGTGAACAAAACAGCACCATAGGAGTTGTAATCAACATGCATTGCACTCGAGAAACAAAACTTGTCCTTTTCTCACCGTCGTGATACTTGTGCTCTGCTACATAGACAATTATGGGATACCCATTTTTGAATTCTTGTTAGAAGAATTCAATGTTTTTAGTCAAGTCGTTTTATTTGTATCATTTATTATCTTAACTGAGTAAATTTGTCAAACTAACTTACTATAATTTCTCAAACTAACTTACTATAATTTCTCATACCTGTCAATAACGTCGTTTGAATCACAACTTTTCTTCACACCCGAACTAACTCACCTAGACGAACTTAATTTATGGGTTATTGCGATTGTGTTTTTATTAAATTGAGAATGTATATTGATGTTTTTTTATTTAATTAGACTACAACATTCCACTTGGAAATCAATTGATTCATTTCATTTAGGGGTGAAAATGAGCTGAGCTGCTGTCGAGCGGCTCGGAGCTCGACTCGATAAAAGCTCGTTTACAGATCGGCTAGATAATAAATGAGCCGAGTTTGAACAAAATTTTAAGATTGTTTTAATATACGAGTCGAGCTTGAACACCTAAAAGTTCCGCTCGAAAGCTTGCGAACAAACTCGTTTGTAAGCTCGTGATCAGGCTCGTCCATATATATACACATGAGTATATATATATATATGTGTGTGTGTGTGTATTAAACTAAATTATAAAAAATATGTTTATATTTGGAATATATTGTATTTAATATTTGAGCCACATCAATAAAAGTTCAAATTTACACTAATTAACCATATCTATAAAAGTACAAACATACTTGTATAAGATGATCTAATATTAGATTGAACTTGTGAAATAAATTAAAATTTCTAATAGTTCTTAATTCAATTATATGTTTAATATAATTTTATTGAACTAACTTAAATTTAATTATATTCTTTTTAGAGCTGTTTTCAAAGTTGAATTAGTAAATTTCGTCTACGAATTTATTTGAGTCTTTGTTAAGCCGAACTTGAAAAACTCGCGAACAAACTCTTGAACTTGCGAGTCTTATGATGAGCCAAGTTTGAACAAGATTTTAAGCTCGGAAGAGAGTTCGAGTTCAACCTCTAGCTCAAAAAATTTTAGACGAGCTGAACTTAAACACTCAAAAATTTGACTCGGCTGGGTTCGAATCCAACCTAATTTCGTTTATGCCAAAAAAATGTCAAATTTGAACTCAGTATTCGGGCAATCTAGGATGATGGTTGTTGATAAATAATAGCTGCATGATTTTGCTTCTCCACGTGGGAAACGACAGAGCGGTTATCTCTGCACGTGATGAATTCATTTCTTTAGTCAATGCCCCAACTAGACTTGCTTAATTACAAACGAACCACTGTCTTTTCAGAGGACTACACGGATGAATCACAAGCCGCAGATCACGTCCGGCGGCTCCTGGACATCGTGGCCTCCATCACCAGGTTCGGCAAGCCAAAACGGTGCTCAACGCCGCCGTCGGAATCGAAATTCAAAAAATCTAACAACAGTAAGCCCCACCAATCCAATGCCAATATTCACCACCACAACTCATCATCATCGTCGCCAGCAGCATCTCAGTCGGCAGCGTTGGAAAGTATGGACATTGCGGCCATCCACCCGCCGCCTAAGCTCTCCGAGTTCTACGACTTTTTCTCCTTCTCTCACCTCACCCCTCCCATCCTCAGTAAGTTTTATTTTAACAATATTTAAACTTAACGGTTAACTTTTTCAGTTATTAATTTTCCTTTCGGTTTTTCGAACTTCGAACTTTCGAAGATATCAAGAGATGTGATCGTAATGAAGGAGAGGAGACGCGTGAAGGTGAATATTTTGAGCTTCAGGTAAGGCACGGCGTCGTTTTGAACACTCCTTTATGTTAACTTTTACTCGGCGGTTGATTGTTGGTGAAGCTGAATTGTGATGAATATTGAAACGCATACATACAGATCAAAATATGCAATGGGAAATTAATAAACGTAGTAGCATCAGCGAAAGGTTTTTACACAGTGGGAAAGCAGTATTTCCGGAGCCATTCCCTCGTCGATCTTTTGCAAAATCTCAGTCGCGCATTTGCCAATGTCAGTATGATCATCTAATCAATAAAATGTTTTTGCTTTAGTGTTTATACTGTTTGTGATTGATAGATGTTGATGGTTTTGATCAATGCAGGCATATGATTCGCTTATGAAAGCCTTCATTGAGCATAATAAGGTGGTAGAGCATTTTGATTAAACCCCATATCAAATGTATTATTGTCATTCAAGAATGTCCATAGTGAGGTTTTAACTTGTTTGTTACTTGATAGTTTGGAAATCTACCATACGGATTTCGTGCAAATACCTGGCTTGTTCCTCCGTCTGTTGCGGAGTCGCCATCGGACTTCCCACATCTGCCTGCTGAAGACGAGAATTGGGGTGGCAGCGGTGGAGGTCAAGGAAGGAATGGGGAATATGATCATCGACCCTGGGCTACGGATTTTGCAATATTGGCTAGTCTGCCTTGCAAGACTGAGGAGGAGAGGGTGGTCCGAGATCGGAAAGCCTTTTTGCTTCATAGCCAATTTGTTGATGTTTC
>CAODLS010407931.1:0-12638 GCA_948243855.1 Flueggea neowawraea
TATTTATGTTATATATTTTATTGATTTACTTATACTTTTTGTTTATATTTGACATGTATATATTTTTATATATAAATTATGTTTTAAATTATTTTTACTTTTTTTTAATAAATAATTGAAAAACGAATAAATTGGGTAGCATGTCTGATCTTCTGAGGCTTGTGCGAGATAAGTCATGCTCTCATAGACGGTTCACTTCATACGTCAGTCATGGTCCAAATTTGGGTCTTGACAGCTATTTATAGCTAAACTCTGCCCAATCCAGATATTCGAACCAAGAACTGGGAGAGGCTGAAACAAATGGTCGAAGATAATCTTTGAGACACCGATTGAGTACTTCGATCTGGCCATCAGACTCGGGATGATAAGTTGTTGACATGTGAAAGGTTGTCCCACTGATCTGGAACAAGTGCTTCTAGAAGTTGCTCGGAAAAATAGAGTCTCAGTCCAACACTATAGTAAGAGGGAACCCATGTAACTTCACTACAATATAGGAAAATAAGTCTAAAACTGAAGTCGCTGTGAAATTGGGCGAAAGGGCACCAAAATGAGCATATTTGGTGAGTCTCTCCACCACCACCAAAGTAGTTGTATGACCCTTGGACCTAGGCAAACATGTCACAAAATCAAGAGAAATATCCTCCCAGGCCTGTTGCGGAATAAGCAGAAGTTATAAAAGTCCAAGGAGAGGCGAGGTGGAGTATTTAACCTTCTGACAAATCTCGCATTGTTCCACAAAATTTTTCACATCCTTGAGCATCATGGGCCAAAAAAATTTTGCTTGTAGACTAGATAAGGTGCGTAGAACACCAGCATGGCCACCAATAGGAGTGTCATGGAATTCTCGAATCAAATGTGTTCGCAAAGGAGAGGAAAAAGAGATCCTAATTTTGCCTTTAAAGAATAAGATTCCATCATGTAATTCATAGTCATTTGATGACAGTTGGCCTTCTTCCCATTGCTTCACTAAAAGCAACATCTCCTGATCTGTGCCGTTCTCCCACCTGATATCATCCAGGACCAAAAAACTTGGAGAAGAAGCATTCCTAAGCTGCATAGCAGCATCCTTCTAAGGAAAAATTTGGGATAATGAATCAACTGCAGCGTTACTATTTCCCTTATTATATTCAATGGTAAAGTGGAACCCCGATAACGTCCTCAAATAGTAGTGTTTCTCTGGGGTTTGAATAATCTGATTGAGCAATTCCTATAAGCTTTTGTGATCCGTCCGGATAATAAAGGTTTTGCTTAGTAAGTATTTGCGCCACTTAAGAATAACCTCAGTTAGAGCATATAATTCTCGAATATACGTCGAGGAACCAGCGAGGCGAGGGCCAAGTTTCTTGCTGAAATAGGATATGGGGTGACCTTCTTGCATTAAAACAGCTCTGATACCAAAATTAGAAGTATTTGTCTCCACAATAAAAAATTCGATAAAATTAAGGAGTCTCAACACAGGAGCAGACACCATTGCCTCCTTCAAAATTTGAAAGGATAAAGTAGTTGCATCAGACCAAACAAATGCATTAGTACGCAATAAATCGGTTAAAGGAGCAGTGAGTGTGGCATACCCCTTAATGAATCAACAGTAATAGCCTGTAAGTCCCAAGAACTCCCGCAGTTTTTTGACTTTTTTTGCTTGGCCAGTCAGTAATTGCTTCCAACTTAGCCGGATCAGCTCACACAATACCTACTCCAACCAAGTGGCCTAAATACTCAATAGAGGCATGGAAAAAAAACACATTTACTAGCCTTGACATAAAATTGATTACTCCTTAAGCACTCCAGTGCTAATTGCAAATGCTCGACATTATCACTTTCAGAGGCACTGTAAATCAAAATTTCATCAAAAAAACAATGATGAACCGATGAAGATAGGGTCGAAAAACCTGATTCATTGATTCCTGGAATGTTGAAGGAGCATTTGTGAGGCCGAAAAGCTATTTTCAAAATATCCCGAGAATAAACCTGAATCTAGTGGTATCCCGACCGAAGATCCAACTTGGTGAAGATGGAAACTACTTGGAGTTCATCCAACTATTCATCTACTATTGGGATTTGGTACCGGTCTTTTATGGTGATAGCATTTAGGGCACAGTAGTCTACAAAAAATGTGCCATGTGTCATATTTCTTCTTAACGAACAGTACCAAAGAGTTGCAATTAAGGCACAATAGTTTAAACGATACGACTCAACACGAAGTTAAATAGGTTTGGGTTTCCTATAAATGGATTCGGGTCATAAATGGGTCGAACCCGTTTATAACACACAAAAGATGGGCGGGCTGACTCGCTTACGACATGACTCGTTTGTCATTGTAATTAAAATTTCTTTTATAAAATATTTAATTTAGTACTCTTATTATATATATATATATATAGGTGCAAGAAAAGAAGATACGAAGATTATTATGGAGAATGAAATTTATTAAAAAATATTGTTTTATATTTTATGTTGAGAATTATAATTTTTTATTGGATGTTGTAATTTTAGTTTTTGTATTTGATTTATGTTTATTTAGAATATTATTGTGTTTGTGGATATTATAAATGAATATTTATTATTTTAGTTGAAGTTATTTCAGTGTTAATAATTGTGTATTTGTACTATAAATATGTTAAATGTGTTAAATAGTTTAAATGTGTTAAATAGGTTAAACGGGTTAACCCGTGACACATGCCCTGTTAACAATAAATGGGTTGTGTCGTGTTAACCTGCCTAAATTTCATGTCGTGTTCGGGTTGGCATTAAACGAGTTCGTGTCATAAACAAGTCGACCCGTTTAAAATTCGGGTCATAAACAGGTTGACCCATTTAGACACGACACAACACAAATTGCCACCCCTACCGAAGAGGAGAAAGTGCTGGTACTCGACCGAATTATTCCTTGCTTAAGCATCTCTCCTACTAGCTTTTCCATTTCATCCATCTAAAAATGTGGATAGCGATAGGGACAGACATTAATTGGTTTAACACCAGGTTCTAGGTATATTCTATGATCAATAGACTGAATTGGTGGTAGACTTGAAGGGTTTTGAAAATTTTCTTAGTAAAAGTCAAGTAAGGCTTGTAGTTGGTAAGAGCAGGCTTTGTAGGTAGGCAGGGACGAAGCCAGGAATTTTCTTAGCCAAGGACACCACTTTAATATATAATAATGAAAATCAAATGTACTTATAATCATTAAATAAAATTTAAGTCCTACAGAGTTCAAATTTAATTGAAAAGAAGAGTGCAAATACTAATGTTTAGGTATCAACAAATTCCTACAACTTTTCATGTCCTGAAAATGCATATGCTCTTTTTTCTCTCTCCAGTGTACGAAGCTTTTTTCACTCTAACATTTTGAACGGAGCATTCAAACATTTTAAACGGGGCTTCGTATTGTGACTAACATTTTTTTTTTCATTTCAACCATTTCTCTATCTCTCTCATTCATTCGCCTTCCCCTTTTCTCTCTCTCTCTCTCTCTCTCTCTCTCTCTCTCTTCTTTATGTTTCTATCACTCTCTCTATTTTTTCTCCCCCTTCTCTCTCTACTGTCATCCACCATCGATCCCTTTATCTCTCTTTTCCCTGACCTCTTTCGTCCCAACCAAAATCTCTTTTTTTGCCGCCTTCAACCTCCGCTTTCTCTTCCATCCTCAACTCCTCTCTTTGTTATCCTTATCTCTGGTCTCACTATCCTTGCCTCGGTCTCGCCTCTTCTTCCCCTCTGTCCGATCCTCCTCTTCTCTCTTTCTCTCTCCTTTTTTGCTCTTTATCTTCTCTCGATCGTCGGACCTCCCTCCCTCTCTCTCTCTCTCTCTCTCGCAACCTTCGAGCGATCTCTCTCTCCTTCACCCTCACGTCCTAAGCCTCCGATTGGAAATTCTCTGCCACGTATCTACACTCGCCACCGCGGATCTGCCCTTGTTATCGCTCAGTGGTTCAGTCTTCTCCTCCTCCTCGTCGTTTGGCATCGGTTTATTAAGTGTGGGGGCAGCCATATCTGGCTGCTTATAGTGGTGGCTAGGGTTTCCTTTGAAACCCTAACTATTGTTTTTTATTTTTTTTAGTTTTTTGTGTTATTACGTTCAAAATTAATTTAAAACGTTAAAAAATGTTAAGAAAAGGTTAAAATTTGTTAGAAACTTATTTAATTTTACAAATAATGACTTAATTTTAAAAATGTTTTTGAATTGTGTGAAAGATTGATCAAAAAATTTTAAGGATTTATTTGAGCTGTCAAAAGTTTTAAAAAATATTTAATGTTGTTTTAAAGTTTATTAAAAATATTTATTTTATATTATTTGTAAATTTTTAAAAAAAATTTAGGTTGTTTATGTAGAGTTGTTTATATTAAGTTTATATTGAGTTTATGTAAAGTTTATATGAAGTTTATATTAAATTTATATAAATTTTTTATAAAGTTCATATAAAGTTTATATGAATAGGGACTAAAATGAAAAAAATAATGAAGAATAGTTGAGTTGATTTTTAGGTTGTGTTTAGGTTTAAAAAAAAGTTTATGTAAAGTTGGTTTTAGGTTGATTTAAAAAAAATTATGTAGAGTTTATGTAGAGTTGATATCAGGTTGATTTTAAGGTTTTAAAAAAATGTTGAGTTTATTTTGTGTTGTTTTTAGGTTTTTAGAAAGTTTATGTAAAGTTAATGTTAGGGTGATTTAACAAAAATTAACGTAGAGTTTGTGTGGAGTTGATATTAGGTTGATTTTTAAGGTT
The DNA here is from genome assembly GCA_948243855.1 of Flueggea neowawraea. Lineage (NCBI taxonomy): Eukaryota > Viridiplantae > Streptophyta > Magnoliopsida > Malpighiales > Phyllanthaceae > Flueggea > Flueggea neowawraea. Next base: position 4,721 of record CAODLS010407931.1, read on the forward strand.
TTAAAAAAATTGTAGAGTTGATTTTAGGTTGATTCTCACAAAGTTTATATAGAGTTTATGTAGAGTTGATCTTAGGTTGATTTTTTTATTTAAAAAACAAAAAAAATAATTTTTTAAAAAAATTACATGTTGATTTTGATTTATTTGGAATTTTTTTAGATTTTAAAAAAAAAAGTGAAAATGGAGTAATTTAAAAAACAAAAAACAACTAAAATGAAAAAAAATATATATATATATATATAAAAACTAAAACTGAAAAAAATATTAAAAATGAATTATAGTAAAATTTGTAAGAAAAATGCCCTTTTGTAGTATGAGAAATAAGAAAAATAGGCTGTGTAGTATGATGTAAGAAAAAAAAGTAGTTTATATGAGAAGAAAATAAATGAATACGCTATTTGTAATTAATTGTTTAAATGGAGCTGTTTTTTTAACTTGGCAAGGAAAGAGCAAAGACGACGGTAGCAACTATTGTCACCGATTGTTACGCACAGGGCTAATTTGGAATTAAGATAAATTCATTGTTCATAATATGAATGCATAGTTTGTCAATACCACGAGCCACGACAATTTCGAACTATAAAGTACTAAGCTGTTAGAGTTTTATTGATGACTTGACTGAGGATCGAAATGGACTATGAAGAGTATTGTCATCTGAGTCACTGATGGTTACGCATGTCTTCTATACAGTACGCGGTGGCCAGAAATCAGAGCTATAAATTATGAATCTGCAAGAGTTTTATTTACTATGAGAATCCTTATCATAAAATATTCCAGTTTCAAGTTGTTGAGTATCATGACTTGTGACCTTAGAGCTTTCTTGCATCTTCTTCTTTGGTTGCTTATCTTATCAAATTCATTTCATAAAAACTCAATCTCTGACAACGCCGGCCATGTTTTGTGTGTGGAAAAGGAAAGACAAGCTCTTCTTCGCTTTAAGCAAGACCTTATCATTCCACCCAACCGCTTGTCCTCTTGGCATGTTTCACATGCTGATTGCTGCGATTGGCCTGAGGTTGTCTGTGATAACTTAACTGGCCGTGTCAAAGAGCTGCACCTTGATAATCCATATAAGTTGCATCCTGAAAATCAAAATCTAGATGATTATTATTGGGAATATGAGTTTGAGAGAAGAATAAAACCATCCTTGTTGGATTTAGAGTATCTGCATCATCTGGACTTAAGCTGCAATGATTTTGGAGGAGTCCCGATTCCAAGCTACTTTGGTTCTTTGGTGAGTTTAACTTATCTTAATCTTTCAGAGGCAGGATTTGAGGGACTGATTCCTCGTCAATTGGGAAATCTTTCCAATTTACATTACCTAAGTATTAGAGGTACATATTTGGATGAAAGAACCTCTTTATATGTTGACAATCTTCATTGGCTTAGAGGTTTGTCTTCACTTGAGCATATTGATTTTCAGTATGTAAATCTAAGTGTAGCATCACATGATTGGTTAAGGATTATAAACTCGATTCCTTCCTTGCTAGAATTGCACTTGTCATCTTGTGGTCTTGCTTTTATTCCTTCCTTATCCACTGTTAATTTCACATATCTTTCTGTCCTTAATATTCATCTAATTACTTTAATACCACTATACCAAAATGGATTCTTTATCTCAGCAAGCTCAAATCCCTCGACTTGAGGGAGAATGCTTTCATTGGTCCAATTCTCCATTACCTGATTGGTTGTTTAGGCTTAATGGTCTCATTTCTCTTTCCTTGTCTAGTAATGATTTTCGTGGTCCATTTCCGACTGGTTTCCAAAATTTGACTTTTCTAACTCTTCCATACCTGAATGGGTTTGCAAATTGCACATCTTGAGTCCCTTGAACTTCAATCTGCTAATTTGAGCAGAAAACTCTGAAGTGCCGTACAAAATATGAGTTCTCTCATTAGGTTGAACCTATCATACAATGGACTTAAAGATCCAACTCCCAAAACAATGAGAAGTCTTTCCAACTTGCAGAAGATTGCCTTATTTGGCAATGAATTTGGAGGGGAGCTATCAAAGGCTATTGAGAGCATAGCCGGTTGTAGTTCTCGTAATTTACAATATATAAACTTTGGGTATAATAAATTTTTTGGTTCCATTCCATGCTCTTTGCAAAGATTGCCATCCCTGACAAAATTCTACCTTCATCGTAATCAACTGGTCGGTAATATTCCTCAGTGTCTGGGAAACCTATCAAATCTGGAAAATCTTGACATTAGGTCTAATATGTTGGAGGGTATTGTAACCGAATTTCATTTAAAAAATCTGACCCATCTGATAAGTTTCGTTGCATATCAAAAGATGGCTTAATTTACCTTGACCTTTCTAATACTGGTATCTTTGATTCCATTCCTAGTTGGTTTTGGAATATTACTTCTCAAATTCAATATTTGAATCTCTCCCACAACCACATCAATGGTGAGTTACCCCGTCGTGTTAAAACCATTAGCCAGTTTATATATCTTTCCTCAAACCAATTCAGCGGTCCACTGCCTCGAATCTCAGGAAATATAAACGAGTTGGATCTTTCCAACAATTCATTTTCTAGATCAATTTCTGTCTTACTATGTTATCCAATGGCTCAGATCAATGAATTAAGAGTCCTACATCTCGAAGAGAATCATCTATCTGGAGAAATACCTGATTGTTGGATGAACTGGCAATCTTTGACTTTCATAAACATGGGGAACAATAATCTGACAGGGAAAATACCAAGCTCAATTCCTCGGTTAGGTCTCCTAAAGTCTCTTCACTAGCGGAACAACAACTTGGTCGGGGATATTCCTGCGTCCTTGCAAAACTGTACAAGGTTATTGGCTCTTGATCTCGGGTTAAATAATTTTGCCGGGAAGATGCCGGAGTGGTTGGGTTTCTTTCAGAATCTAAAAGTTCTTGCTATTCCATCAAACAGGTTGGTGGGAGAAATTCCTTTGAAGTTTTGTCACCTTATTTCTCTTCAAATTTTGGACCTCTCTAAGAATAATTTGTCCGGTTCAATACCAACACGTATCAACAACTTGACTGCCATGACCACACTACAAAGTTCAGGCGAGCTGATATTCTATTCCCGTTATCTTTATTCGTTTGAGGAGAACGCATTTGTGGTAACAAAAGGGGTTGAAGTCCAATATGACAACATTCTAACACTTGCAGTTAGCATGGACATGTCAGGCAATAAATTATCAGGAGGCATTCCAAAGGAAATCACTAATCTACTGGGACTACGCTCATTGAATTTGTCGAGAAATAATTTGACAGAAGAGATCCCAACCGACTTTGGTGATATGCAACAACTAGAATCAGTTGATTTGTCATGGAATCAAATTTTTGGCCGAATCCCGCCAAGCATGTCAAGTATGCATTTCCTGAGCTACTTGAATGTATCCTACAACAAATTGTCAGGAGAAATTCCGCTGAGCACTCAACTACAGCTCCTCAACTCATTGAGCTTTGTCGGCAACAAGCTTTGTGGACCACCTCTCACAGAAAACTGTAGTGTTCCAGCTATCCACCTGAAGCGGCTAGTGGAAGTGACGACAAAGGGGACGGAACAAAAGTTGATGAGTTTTATCTGGGGATGGTGCTTGGATATCTGGTGGGATTTTGGGGCATTTTGGTCCATTGCTCTACAACCGCTCATGGAGGTTTCCTATTTCAGGTTCTTGAATAAAGTGTGGTGGTGCAGATTCTGTGGTATGTTTGGCAAGTAAATATCTCATCAATAATTTGGTACTGTAATGAATTATCATTTGCGTAGATTATGTATTGATACATGATGTTTTATTCTACATATGCAAATAAAATCTATGTCCTGCTATATATATTCCTCTATCAAGTACACTATAGTCAGTTTTGTTTGTTGATGCAATTGATATGGGATTAATTTTATAGAAATCATATTTACTCTTTTAGATAGATGTTCTATTGGGCAAACTTGAATAGATATTGGCACAGATAAAAAAAAATATCAAAGAGGTGCTGATAAGGTAGCACATTACATTTACAAAATGATGCATGAATTTATGACTATATGTAAGAATATGCTAATCAGTTGAGTTTTTAGCAACTAATAGGCTCAAAATGCACTGATTATGTTTGGAGACAATGGCTTCTCAACTGATTATATTCGTCTTAATTTAGTTTTTAAACAAGAGAGAAAACTTGAGGAAACCAAGTGGGTCTAGGGGAGAAAATATTGCTGGGACAACGGTCATACCATGTTATAGCCATTAGCAGAATTATCATATTGATTAGTTCGCATAGACTTAAAGACTTGTAATGCAATTTGTGAAATAAAAACTCAGAATTTACGTAAATGTCGAACAATTATTGGAAGGAGGAAGAAGGAAAGACCAAAGACCATGGCGTTAGGTCTTTATCACCTGCTGTACACGTCTTCACCCAGTAGCCAGCGCCATGAAGTCAAGAAGGATTAAAAACTTCAAAAATTAAACATGGAAGAAACCACATATACTGTGTTTTTTCTATTTTTCTTATTTTGCTTGGCCTTAGTTTTCTTCTGCAGGTACAAAATAGACCTGTAAAACTTTCCTTAAAATGGGTGGTTCTTGTTTTAACGATTTGAGGCTACTTACTTGTGTTTTTGGAGGATTTAAATATTTCTTGTGATTTGCTGCTGCTAGTATGGAATGAATAGCCTGTCAGGGTATTAGCCACTAGGTGATGCAGAAAGTCTCTGGATTCAAATAACTGGCTTGCTTTATGTCTGCTATACACTGTACAAATCAGCTATGAATGCACAAACAAGGATGCTAGGCAATAGCGTAACCAAAATTTAGCAAGGATGCTAGACATGTCTTTTCACTATAAACAATCACAACTTTTAGTGAATGGTCGTGTCTTTCTAAAAACACGTCTCTTCATAAAGTTATTCGTAATCCACGGTCCTTGAAATCATTCCGTAGGACGTCTGCTCAGCGTTTTTATTGTTATTTTATTAAAGCTCTCAGTTTCTAATCCCTCAATTTTTTCATCCGTAACTCAGGGGCTATTTTAAGAGTCCCGCGGGACGCCTACTCAGCTTTCCACTAAACACAATTTTATTTTAATCCGTTAAAATAAATCTGTCCGTTGGATCAAAACGATCAAACGGTCAGATTTTGTTTTTTAAAAACAAGCATGTGTGTGACCCCGCGTCTGACGCATGTAGCCCTTCCTCCCGCAGGAGGACGAGCTACGACATGGAGACACAGTAACACGTTCTGAACAGCCTAATGATCGGTCATGTCTTTTCATTATGATCAAACATGCATTTTCTTTGGTATCTCTTTATCTTATATATATATATATATATATATATAAAGAAGTTCTCATTAGAAGTTTGGTTGACTGCAACAACACAAATTTGGATTTTGTTGTATCCTTAAGGTGTATTTACTGTATATTGTTTGCAGTTATAGTGAAGACAAATAAACACCTAAAAGAGAGTGGTTTCTCACGCGTCAAAGCCCACACATATTTCCCACACCATATTTTTCTAATAATTTTTAGGTGTTTATTTCGTGATTGATCATGGAGAACCATTATGTTTCTATTTTCAAAGTCATGAACCAACTCGGTCATTTTGACGGTTGCTTCAGTCCCAAGATAAATATGGAATGCTTTGGAACTCAAGAATAACACTGAGAAACAATGGACATATAAGTTTCTTACATTGACATTTTTTGAGTTTATTGTGGATGATCATGTTTCCATTTGAAATCAAGTGCATAAATTACAAATTTTAATGTACAAATTGAAAGATTCAAAGTTGATGTTAATTGGCTATAATTGCCAGAGTACTGTCAACTTGGAGTGATTATAAAAGAAATTCCTGCTTAGTTTTAAGAGTTTCACTTTAGAATAATTATAAGAACATCTCAGTATTGAAGAAGAAACAAGAATTTGAGATGGTAAGAGATTCGAAAAAAGAATCTATTTTCAAAGTGAGCTTTACAAATGTCCATAAGTAAGGAAATAAGTCAAGAAATAAATGGAAATAAGAGAAAGCATCCCGAGTCAAGTTGTAGCAATTAGAATTTTATTTTCAAGAAGAATAAGACTAGCTTTTTATTGCAAGAGGAAAAGGCACTCTAAAAGGAGTGCAAAGCTTGGAAGTTTTGGTCTTAAGTGTCAAAGTTAAGAGACATAGTGGGGGGTTTGCACTCTGTCAATCTTAATTTGAATGAAAAATCCCGATAGAGTTGTTGTTCAAATTCAATATGCTAGTGGTATAGGAAGTCTAATGTATGTTATACATAGCACTAGACTTGATATAGTTTTTGCAGTTGGTAAACTTTCAAGGAAAGTGATAGGAAGAGTCCTATGATATCTTAAAAGGACAAAGACATGTGATTGTTTGATAAAGTTTTTTTTTTCTTCTTTTTCTTCTTTTCCGTTGTGTAAGAAGGTTCCTTATGGATGAATTTTTACATTAGGAGGTGGTGTTGTCTCCTGTGTATCCAAGAAGTAAACATGTATAACGCATTTAACAATGGAGTCTAAGTTTGTTGCCTTGGTAATAACAAGTAAGAAAACTGAATGGCTGAGAAATTTGTTGTTAAACATAGAATTGCGGCCACAACAGGTGCCATCTATTTCCTTGCAATGTGACAATTAAGCTACTATGTTGAAAGAGCTCGGTTTGATATATATAATAGCAAGTAAAGACATATAAGCTTAATACATGAATATGTAAGACAATTGATCACTGATGGTACCTATGTGAGGTCTTACAATAATTCAGCAGATCTAAAGCTCTATTAAGAGACTTAGTGAGGAATCGTGCTGCTAAATGTGTTTACAACCGTTCAATTAGATTTATCATTAATGGTAACCCAACTTCTATGTTAGCACTACCACTAACTTAGAAGTTTAATGGGTAACAATAAGTTAATGATAAAGATTTGAGTACTAAGTCTTGCTAGTTAACATGTTAGTACCATGATTATAAGAGGGTGAGTGTAGTACAAACACTCTTAATAAAATTATTTCACTTATATGAGTATGAGGAGTGGTGTCGTTTCTAGCAAAGTAAATAGAACTTTGTAAATGTTCATGAATTTAGGATGTAGCACATGGCCTTAATAGTGCTAGTTTTATGAGAACTTCTTTAGAAGTCATATGTAGTGATACGTGTATGGCAATTTTGATTTCACGGAAAGAATCACAGTTTAAGTTTAGGCCACTTGTAATTTTGCCTATGTCTTGAATTGTTTATACTAACTAAAGGTTTAAAACAAAAGTTATCTTTTTATATGTGTTTAACTACCTCTATGACTATATCGAATTCACACAAACTAAGTGGGGGTTGTTAGTGTAGTTTGTGTGAATTCTCCCATATCGAAAAAAAGAGAACATGACTTGATCGATTTTTTATTTTGTGGTTATATCTTTTAATGAAAGGTTGTGTCTTTTTAGAAAGACATATCTCTTCATAATGATCGGTCATGCCTTTTCATTATAATCAAACATGTTTTTTTTTGTGTCTCTTTATCTTCCACATATATAAAGAAGTTGTCACCAAAAGTTTGGTTGACTGCAACAACATAAATTTAGATTTTGTTATATCTTGAAGATATATTTGCTACATCTTATTTGTAGTATAGTGAGTGTAAATAAACACATAAAAGAGAGTGGTTTCTTACGCCTCAAAGTCCACACATATTTCTCATACCATATTTTTCTAACACAATTTACCCTTTTTCGTCATTTCAAATGATATTCTCCTGAATTGAAGTCGCCTAGCTTTAATAGTCCATCTGTCCTCTCTTCAAAAAAAAAAAACAGTCCATCTATCCTGATAACAAAGCATCATAAAACTCCACTGTATATTGCCTAATAAAGAAGCAGAAATAGCATCGAAATGTCACGACACTTATTGAGTTGCATAACATCACTATCACTACATATAGTAATTTTCACT
>CAODLS010407989.1:0-25382 GCA_948243855.1 Flueggea neowawraea
TTTGAAGTGCTATTTGAATAGAATCAAATATTAGATGGTAGAGCGAATTAGAAAATCAATAACTTGAAAGGGTGCATCACTGTCACTTTTGTAAAAATAATATTTGTCTGCAAGAGATTTAACAAATCGCCTTCAACATACGATGAAGTATTCTATTTGCATTTGCATTAGGGTGGTTTTTATAAAATTCCGGAGACTTCTTTTCTTGTGAATGGATTTTCAGAAAAATGGAAAAATAATGATATCATCAACCATGTAAAACACTTAAAATACACCATATGCTTCTATGCTTATGTGCTCCACTTCGACATAGTTTTAATAAGTTATTTACGGGGACAAAAACATTTTTAAAATGTCTCACATTGAAACTTTTTTTTGTTTGCAATTATTATATATTTTGAATCATATATTTTTAAAAGGCAAAAGGGAAAATCATACAAGAATAGGAATATAAAAAATAATATTTAGGATAAAATTTAAATAACCATTGACAGCTATTTTATTTTAAACAAACATAATGATTCATTTCGACAAATACCCTCGTCAAACGGAGCGTAAGCATAGGAACAATACGTGTCATCAAAACTAAGAAATGAGATTCTCCAGAATATTTGCGAAAGACCAATTTATCTACTGTGTTTTAATTCTCTAGTTTTTTTGACAATGACGCAATCTTTAAATGTTTTTATAAAAAAACTTTGCATGTACAAAGAAAAGGAAATCCACTATGACATATACATTTACAATATTCAAAATTTTCACATCATGCTGCGAAATATTTACATCTAATGATATAAAAATTTATATATGTTACATATCAGCTGTTTAAAACCTGAAGGCTCTGTGAAGAAATTCTCTCAACTTCTTTTTTTTTAACATATTGGCTCCCAATAAGGATCGAACTTATGATCTTTTAGTGCTGGAGGAACTCGAGTACCAATAGATTTTAAACTGAACCTATTGGTACTCTCAACTTGCATGGTGAGAAGTGTTAAGTTGATGTTGATGGCTTCAATTGCCTATGCAGTTGGCGTTTTCATTGTTATCGACGACATTGTAGTACAGACAAGATTGCTTGCTATCAAATTTGGAGACAACCTGATGTGCCGATAATCCACAGTAACATTTTCCCATTCGAGCAATGCAAGTGTCTATCATTTTCTTGAACATTTTGTCCGATTGAATCAGTGGTTGCTCCACGAACTCCACTAGTGGCTATGTAGCATGGAAATGGAAAACGAAAACGGAAATGAGAAACGTCAATTTTTAAAAATATAGGAAACGGAAACTTGAGGGAAACGTGTAAATAATAAAAATATAGAGATATTTTTATAATTATTAAAAATATAAGAATGTATTATAAACATCAAGAACCTGCAAGTTTCCTAATAATAAATGAGTTTTAAAGTTCCACAATCATAATTGATAGAAAAAAATGCAATGCATTATAATGGTATTTCATCAATGTTAGTATTTCCATCTCCCAAACTAAATAGATAGGTACTTTTTTTAATGATAGAAACACGTTTCTAAACTGGAAACGCATTTCCAAAATTCTATTAATTGCAGAAACGGCCCAAAAACGTTTTTTATATGTTTCCTTAGAGTTTCGGTTTCTGAAACATTTCGGAAACGGGAAACGTGTCTTACATAAGGTTTCCTTGCAACATAGACTACTGGCATCCACTCTAACAACAAAAAAACAAGGCTCAAAGAGTTAGCAATGATTTTCCAGGAACGTTTAGACTAGGGGAGCTCACGGGTTGGTTCGGTTCGATTCAGAGATCTTCAAAATCAAACCAAATTTTGGATATATTTTTTTTTTAAAACCGGAATCAAACCGAATCTCCGAAATTTCGGTTCGGGAGGGTGGGAGATTTGCAGATTTCGGAACGGAGAAAATAAGACAGTTTCAGTTTGGTTCTCAAAGATTTTTTTCAATAAAATTCAATTTAAATACAAAAATATCCTATTAATCATATCTTAAACATACAAACAAATTACAATCAAAGAATTTCATATTCACCACCGATTAACAAACACAAACAAACAGAGAACAAAGACGATGAGCAAGGATTGCTAAGCTATAGACATCAATAATGCTAGCTCAACATCATTATAACCAAACTATTTGATCAATATAGCATATTTTTCAAGATGTGTTGAGAATATATGACATGGGAAGGAAGTCATACAGCATGCAAGCTCAAATAAATATCCAATTACAATATGCTCACATGAAGCAAACAAATTTCTTAAATCATTCTGAGTATCAAACAGAAAAAAAAAATTGCTTCCTTGAGCACCTCCCATCGGCTCTACAATCAGATTTTTCAGCAAAGACAAAAGTTTGCAATAAAAAAAAGCAAAGACAAAAGTTATATTATTGGATTTCATGGTCAAGCAACAAAGCTGAATAAACTTCTTGACGATAAAAGCACTAGAAAACAGTAGAAAAGAATTAAAAGCGAAACAAATTTAGAAATATCTAATAATGCAGCAAAAGAAAATACCTACTTGTGATGCCAATGGTTCAGTTGAAAGACAATTACACAAAAGAGGGCCTGCAAAAATTCTTCGAATATACGTTAATATTCTTGCTCTTCAGATCCCCCAGATCGCTTTCTCATGTACATTCGCAAAGTTTCTCTACAACATAAAAGAACAATAGCAACGGAAAAAATGAAGTCAAATCCTAACTCAAAACCTCATGCTAATCACGACAAATGAAATCATTAATGCATTTTTCAGCTTTGCCTTGTGTAGTTCAACACTCTTACAAAGTTTTAAAGTAGTTGAGATAGTAACATTGTAAAGCCTCATCAATTCCTACAACCTTAAACTACGAAGCATGTAGCTATTTAACAATTCCATTGGACGGATAGTGACTGCAACTAGAATTCAAAAATTAACGTTGATCCTATAAAACACACACGGCCTTCCTAGTTGCTCCTACATTTTTATTCCCATGAATGTTAGAAAAGTATATTGCACACATATTTACCTTCATTGACAAATCAAAATATATCCAAGGAACATAACATATCAAGGAATTCTTAATATAAGCTAAAAAAAAGCAAGCATTCCCATGCATTTTCTTGTCGAAAAGTTGCATATTGATAATTCCACTCTCTTTCTCCGCTAAAATCAGACCAGCATAGATTAATCACTCTTGACTCGCGCATTGGAAATGTTGGAAGCTGATTAAAATAATTGTGGTAGTTTTCATCCTTTAATAGTAAGTCCATTACCAACGACACTGTAAAATCATCTGGAGACACATTTCTAACTTTCATTTTGTGAAGAAGCTCCGTTACTTTTGAAATCTCATTTCTTTGGATGAATGCAACTCTCAACGTGAAAACATTTGGTGCACAACCTTTCTTCTCCATTTCTAGTACAAGCTCATGTGCCTTCTCCGATTGACCAGTCTCACAAAATCAACAGATAAGAACAGTATACGTTACACCGTCCGGCTCTAACCCTTCCCGACACGGTCTGAGGAACAATGTCCTAGCAATTTCAAACTTCCTTGCTTTGTATAGACCATCAATGAGGGAGTTGAAAATTTCAACATCGACCAACTTTTGATCTTCCAAATTGTGAAACAAGTCCAATGCATTCGAAACACAATTACTCTTGCAAAGTCCACTGAGATAAACAACATAACTTGTTGAATCTGGCCTAACCTCATGACCTTGCGTTTCATCAAACATTTTTTCTGGCATCTTTAAACTTTCCCACAGCAAAAAGACCACTCAATAACTTGTCTAATTTCATTTTGAATCATTTTCTCATAAAGATTTAAAGATTCCTTTATTTTTTTATTCTTGCAATACCCATTCATGAATACATTATAGGTCACAACATTAGGCTAACATCCCTTCCTCTGCATGAAAGCAAAAAGCTCCCTTCCTTTATTGATTAAACCTAACAAACAAAACCCATTGATCAACGTGCTATATGTGATAATATCAGGGTCGTGCCTTTCTCAACCATAAGATCATACAACCTGAATGTTACAAGTCAGGTTGTACACCACAATTGGACATCTCAGAAAACAACGCCTCAGCCTCCTCCCACTCACCTTCGAAACATAGGCCACAAATGAGTGAGTTATAGATAAAAACATTAGGAAAAAGTCCTCTGTCCTCATTTCAACAAAAAGTCGTTTCGCCTTGTCTATTAACCCATTCTTGCAGAGACCGTCAATAATAGTACTATAGCTAACTAAATCAGGCTTGCAATTGATACCAAATGCGCTATTCTCCTTCACTATTTCTTCAAGCAACTTGAGAGCAACGTCCGTATTTCCAGTTCGACATAGCTCATTAATCAAAGTAGCATATGTAGCATTATTAGGTGAACAACCAACCACACCCAGTTTTTTAAACAACCTAATAGCCTCGTGAATTTTGTCTACAGTGCACAACCCCCTAATCAAAGCGCTAAAAGTTGTTACATCTGGCCTACACCCACTTCTATAAATACAACCTAGAACCACAAATGTTGTAGATACACTTTTCTCTTTGTTCTTCTCCTCCTTGCAAAGTGCATCTATTAGTGTATTGAATGTTACAATATCATGTCGTACCCCTCAATTGGACATCTCAGAGAACAAGCGCTTAGCCTCCTCGCACTCACCCGCAAGACACATGCTATGTATAAGTGAGTTATACGTGAAAATGCCCTGTAAAATTCCTTTTTTCTTCATTTCAACAAAAAATTGTTTTGCCTTGTCAATTAAATCATCCTTGCAAAGACCATCGATAATAGTATTATAAGTAACTAAATTAGGTTTGCAATTGATAGCGGTTCATCTTATACACACCATAATCACTTGTCCAAGGATTTATATTAACTGCGATGTAACAAATGAAATTAGGAAATTTTAGTGCTTTTATCATATTTATTAGAATTGTTAGATAGGCCTCTGAAGGCTATGATTATAGAGTTTTGTATGCTCCTTTTTTTTTTGCCCATCAATTCTGTATGCTTATATGTTTGGCAGTTTTCTTAGATGCTAAACTGAGTATGAACATACAATAGACTCGTTTGGCAATGCATCGTTTTCTGTATTTAGTATATAACATAGAAGAATTTTTGTATATTGTAACAATAAAAATTAAGGATGGTGTAATTATTTTTGTTTGTTATTATTGTTTATGAAATCTCAGAAATATCCTTGTATTTTAAAATGAAAAAAAGAATGGTTGCAGAGTTTGCATTTTCAGATCATAGGATAAGAAGGGTAAAAATGTAAATTCTCATGCTGACATCTCATGATTGCTTGATTAAAATTGTAACTTGTGTGCGGAAAATGCTGATTTGGCCAAACAAGCATTTTCTGTGGGAAAAAAGCTACCTGAGATACTATGTGCTGAGTTGTGCCAAACAATTCCGATGAATTTAAAAAACGCACATCGAACAAATTATTTATCTTAATTGACTAATTAAGAAATATCCAATGAATAATGCATAGGAAGAGAAGAAACTTCAAGTTATTTAAACCCGATTATGTCACGCATTGACAGTGCTAGTTCAATAGATTTCATCCCAGTTTCTTTGGCACCTCTTCGTAACACAAGTCCTTGGAATAGATAAACAGGATTTGGAATACTCTGCCATGCAAATATTACCAAACAAAATCTGTCAGAAAAGCCATTTTTTATTGATAAAAGAGGAGTCAGAGACGACCAGTAGCAGCATAACCCTGCTGAGCGTTACCATGCAAGTATTACCTCCCCGCGACGTAATATTCCCGCTACGGAATGTCAGAAAAGCCTTTTGTACTAAACCAGAATGCGAGAAGTAATTTGTTTGAAAAGGTACTCCAAACACAAACTGAAAGAATGCTAGAAGTAATTTGTTTTAGGTCCCCTGATCAAAAGAAATTCTTCACATATAAACTTATGCCAAAAAATCATTGGAAGAATACACTTTGGAAAAGATTAAACAAGAAGAGATCATACAATTGAACTATCGTTTTCACGGCATAATCTAACCATCCATCTGGCCGAGCATCAAGATATTCCCTAGTCAACACAGTAGTCATATTACGATACTGAATTTACTAACACATCATTATTAGCACACACAACATTTCCGTAATTGGCCTATTTCCCTGAAAGCAATCAATGTAAACCAACATGTTCCCAGAGCAGAAGAGCATCACATACATCATCATGGTACTCAAAACGGCTCATAAATCTAAAGCTGCTCATTATACCGAAATAGAAGTCCAGTAGGAAAAAATCAAAATATGAACACCACCCAATTTCCATTTCGACCAAACAATGCCAATGAAACTAAAAAGCAGTGAAATCAATGCTTACAACGCATTGCTGAATGCTGGATTGAAAATCAGACAGAATCTTGATTTCTTCTTTATAGAGAACTGCGCTTCCGTGATTTCCTAAAGTAAAAAGAAGGCAACTTTATAGTTAAGAAAACGAAAAAGAAAAAGAGATGTGAAAGTAGCGAAATTTAAGGGAGGAACATAGCAGAACCAGTGAATAGAAAGGATTGGGTATCGAAGGCATTTATATGTTTTCCTCTCCATTTGGATTTGACTCTCTCTCTCTCTCTCTTTCTCCCTCACTCCCACCTCTCGACCCTTTCTCTCTCAGTACACACACAGTCCCTCTCACTCATTTCTCTCCCCCTCTCTCTCTCTCTTTCTCTCTACATCGAATCATCCGCTTCACTATTACAAGCTTCATTGTTAGGCGGCATGGCTTCGTTGTCCCATATTGTACAAGTGTATATGAATGAAAATATTTATTAGTATAAATATTTGACTACTTAAATAACTCAAATTTAAATTGTTAAATTTAATAGTTTAAAAAGTATTAGTTGTTATTTAAAGACAGTTGCTAAATAATGACATAATAACCTTGACAAAGATGTAAAATAAAGAAAGGAAAAAATGGAGTGAAAAAGGAAGAGCTAGACCAAAAATACCAAAGTCTGAACTGGGACTAGGCCTAAATTTTAGGTGCCAAAAATAAACCTTCCCTATGGACTTTGTGTTTTAATGTTCTTATATAAAATTAACAAGCCAAGAGTATTTGTGGAACAATATTTTTTTTTGATCTCACATCAAATTTTTAAATACTTTAACAATTAATTGACAGGTAATAACGGTATATAAGTTGACAAGAGAACCAAAGTGCCTTGCGTGAATAAAAAATAGGGCCTAATAATGGGAGTTTTCAAAACGCAAGGATGTTTTGGATAATTTCCCTAAACCTCAGCGAGTAAAACGTAGTTTTCCATAAATATTTCATTGTGTTGGTAGCGTTTACTTTTTTGGCTTCTCGTACAAAGCAATGAAAAAATAGAGTGGGACTGAAATGTACCAAAAATAATAACAATAAAATTATAAAATTATCACTATAAAAATGTTAAAGCAGCAAGGGAACTATCCTCTCGTCAAAGTAGTTCACAGTTTATACTATACGGTGTGTGGTCAAGTATCGATATTTCGATATGTACAAATTATAACGGAAGCAATTTCACATCGGCATCAACAGCTCAATGCCACAGAGCACTTGTATCTCAAATCCAGTGGCTGAATATTCTAAAAAATTCAATGCTTTCTTCTCGCTGGTCTGGCTGGAACATCTGTTGACAGATTTAGTTGCAGAATGAAGATAATTAGTTATACAGCATAAATATGTAGCAATACTATAGGGCTTATAGTTCATTGATAGCGGAGTCAACTCCAACGCCGAGAGATTGCAGGTTTGATACTTGGTGGGAACAAATAAAATGACTTATGAAAAAAATATAGCAGTACTGAGTAAAAAGAATAAGTCTAACTATGGTTATAGAGATCATCACCTCCAGCAGCATACAAAGAATTATAATGCACTTCGCTCCAGAAGCTCAGCCACAGCTCTGAAAGAAACGCCCAATTGTAAAATAGAAATGTTTACAAGTTCATAACTAAAAAAGGACTAACTTCAGAGAATTATTAATGCTAAAGAACTTAAACTCCTTCACGGCTGTTAGTATACCAAATATAATATTTATAAGAAAAAACAAGAAGCTAAATGAACATTTACCCCCGTATTTTTCACACAATCGGCAAAAGATAAAAAGAAATATCTTCTCCCTGATAGCCCCTTTTTGTTTGAACATTTAACCGATGCTTTTTCGTGTACACCACTTTGAGTACAAAATTATAATTTATAAGAAAAATATGATATCAAATTCGATGGATTGGACGGACCTCGTTCAGTGATTTTGGTAACAAGGCTTGATTAATCAGCCTAGTAAAAGAAAACCTTCAGAGTTTATTTTGATGGCTGTGAGAGACAACCAGAAAATAATGGAGGTGGAAAGTAGGTAGGAATATGAATGGAGGATAGACTAGTGTATGTCCTGTAATTGTTCAGTTCGTCTTTTTTCTATGTGAAGAACAAGGAATTGTAACCCTAATATTTATAGCCACGCCTTTTTCCTAGCACTAAGAATTTTCTTTCCTTTAATAGAGAAAAATAATTGCTAAATATCTAACTAAATTAAGCAACAAATGCCAAAAGATGCGAAACGTATTTCTAAAAAGATCCCTTAGAAAAAAAAAAGAGCCATGTACCACAATGTTAAACTTAGCTATCAATACCCTTTAAATATATTCACTTCAAACTTAGCCATAAAAAATAATTAGCTTGGGAGTGTGATAACCTCACAAATGTTATCTGGGAGAGTGGTAATCTCTTGAATACCTGTTATTAATTACGGTAGTCTCTCGAAATTTTTAGTATCTGTCATTGTTACTAGAATCAACTCCAGTGTTAACAGGTTGTGAGTTTGATCCCTAGGAGGAGCAAATAAAACAACTTATCAAAAGAAAAAAAAAAGTTTGTCATTGTTCTTGTTATTCAACAGAATCACTTCCTGTTTCATATTCTAATCCTACATCACCTTCGTTTGTAGCTTTCAATTAGTTATTTCCAGACCATATTACTCTTTCATTGAAGCATACCAGCTGAGACCCTATCAAAATCCAAACAACAGATACTGATACTATGAAAAAATTTTAAATTTATGCCATAGATTATTGTTGGAAACTACATATAAGGAACAAAAGATTATTTCCCTAGAAATTAGTCCCAGAAATCAGCTAGGATTTATCCTATAAATTAGCCTAACGTATATCCTGTACAGATTTGTTTCCTAGTCTAGATGTACCACTACACTATATATACGTGTAACTATGTATTGAAGAAATATAGAGCAATACACTCTCATACCCGTATTATTCTATAATTCTCTGGAATTATGCTATTCAAGTGTCAGATCTGCTAAATGTTTTCAGTTAATGCAACAAATGAACATGTTGCGCTTCTAAAATATTGAGTGATATTAGGCGTGGAAACTTTGTTACAGATAGCATGACAAGTAATAAGGCATTTATGTATTAGCTAGCTAAAGGACTCAAATCCAGAAAATATATATTTCCCACAAGAAGTTTAATTCAACTAGAGCATATATCAGCAACCAAAAATTAAATGAACTTAGCCACCAAAAACATTTTAAAATACAATAAATATGTACCTCTTGTTGGATTGTTGTCTTTAGGCATGATCTCAATATAGCAAGTGTCTCGAAAAGATGTGACCACAGAAATTTTGGCTTCAAACTGAAAATATTGGCCAAATAACAGAAAACCAATCGATTTAGAAGAAAAAAATTTATAAAAGAAAATAATTCAAGTAATCGAATGAATCATTCTACAAGTAAAGCACAGTCAGAAATATAATTTTAAGATATAGTCCCTGCAGCAAAAGTTATTTGTCCATAAAGCAGTTTGGGGTGTCAAAATTGAATTTTTAGTAAATAAAAGGTATCAAGGGAAACATATGATTTTGTGAGTGCTAACGTTCACCATAATGTAGATGCTTTGTCAAGAAGTTGAAATAAAAGGAAGAGACGCTAGACAAGGTAGCATGCTCCTGAAAGTAGCAGTCAGAATCAAGACGAAAATGACAAGAAGAACCAATGGCCCAAGAGAATAGGAAGACATACAAGTATTTGGCGCAGCTAAGATTTTTTCACTAAATCTACGATGATGTAAAAGCCAATAAAGAAAGAAAATGGCACACTAAAGGAACTATTAAGAAGTTAGTAATGTAATATCCAGCAACTGCTTATGTAATGTAATATCCAGCAACTGCTTATGCAATCCCGACTGAACCTATAGATTTTTGGCATGCGACATTCGTGGTTCAAGAGCTAGGTTGGTATCTCATGACGCGAAGAAACCAAGTAGTTGATAAACATCATAGATTACTTCAAGCATATTGATAGTGAAAATGCAAGTATAGAGACATTCAGAATTCGAAAGCAAATACATACTAATCACATGGAATTATTTATGGCATCTATTTGTCTGTATCTGAACTAAACAATTTGTCAAGAAGGCATTTGTACAAATATTTGGGGAGAGAAAGATAACTTTGGAAACTCTGTTAAAAGGTTTCCTCTCAGAGGCTTTTCTCGGAGAAAAAAATCTGTCTTCAAGAAGAAATATAAATTTCAGCTGGACCATAGAGAATGTCACAAGAGATTTTAAAATGTTTGGCATGACATAAAACAAATCACCAGGAATGCAGTTCACAAGGACCAAGGCCCTGTGCTAAAGGATTTCTTCACGTTCCTGTATGGAGGACATATTGTCATATCATAACCTTCATACTAGCTATAAATGCTTGTTTGAAAACGTCCATTATCATAGGAAAGAGGCCAATTTGACAAAGTCGAGAATAGGAATTGCTCATGTAAATGATATAATAGAAGACTGCAGGAATGCAGAATAGGACAGGATGTTCAGTTGTCACAAATAGGACTTCCAAGAAAATGAACAAGTAACCATGTGCAGCACATTAATTTGATTTACTGCTATATATTGTTTATAAGTTTGCTGAGAAAGCTTACCAAGGGTTTTGAATTTATCAGAATGTGTAAAGACTTGTTCGGCTAAAGGGAAAATATTGTTTAGCATATGGCATGTTATGGTCTGGAAAAATGTATAACATATTTCTCCTCTTATATTATAGCCAATTAATTATATGGTCAGTCAGAATGATCATAACCAAGACATTAATTCCTTTTTTTTTAAGCCTCATATCTGATCGCTAAGGTTTCAAATTATAAAGCAATTTAGTCTGGCTATTATTCTTTTTTCTTTTTATTTTCCTTGACCACAGTCAACATAGACGACTAAAGAAGAGGATTCTGAAAACAGAGGGCTAACTTGCTTTACTATCAACCTAAGAGACCGAGTAATTAATTACCCTTTACTATGACAAATACCCCCAATCCACCATGGGCTGTTGGCTGTCAACCACATATGCTACATTAACACACGAGATTCAATTTCACTAGAGGAAATCATATTACAGACCACACTTGCTTCAAAGGAATTGGTCAGAGTCCTAAAAAATGAAGGGTGTGAAGTGAAATAGCTACTATTGGATGATTCCAAGAATTGAATCCAAAACCAGTATTGCTTGACAAGTTTAATACCAGTGGTGGAACTCAAAGACTTACTAATGGAGACTTTCATCTAGAAATAGAATGAATAGAAAGTGAGAAATTTCCTTGAGCTAGGAGATAAAGAAAAACCTAGATCACATAGACACACAATGGTCTCAAATTCATGGGCCTCTTTATAAAATAACTTAATCTCCTTAAGGTTTGTATTTATTTTGTTAGTCATCCCAATCAAATTTAACTTTAAATTTGAGTGTTTACTATTTCACTTTTACTTTTAATGACAGTCCCAATAGTGACAAAGATGATATGGAACTGAAAAGTGAGTTTTGTCGAAGCCACTTAAAATGATATCTAAAGCCAATGAATGATCAATGAAAGGAAAAATCCCAATCAAAGTGAGAAGATTTTTTAATAAGCTTAGCTATTACTGCATGTAAGAAGCAACTATATACAATCTACATGTTTAGAGGCTTTAGTTCTTAAACTTCTAAAAATATCATAGTAACGTTAGAACAATCAAACAAAACATTGACCAGTGTTCCAGATATAAGTATCACATGATGTTTGAAAGCAACTCCAAGCTTTCATAACATTTCCCTTTTTGAGAAATCAAAGCTTTGATACTAGTCCAACTTGATACAGAAAATCTTCCTTGCAATAAATTCAGTATGGTAAACAATTACAATATTCTATCCCATGCTTAAATCTCATTATAATTAATCCC
Source organism: Flueggea neowawraea (assembly GCA_948243855.1). Lineage (NCBI taxonomy): Eukaryota > Viridiplantae > Streptophyta > Magnoliopsida > Malpighiales > Phyllanthaceae > Flueggea > Flueggea neowawraea. The sequence goes on from CAODLS010407989.1 coordinate 12,230, forward strand.
CTAACACACGGGGCTTGCTATAATGATATATCATTCAAGTCTCAAGATAGAGACAAATGGAACCAAGATTATTTCCGTAGGAGAATTCAAAAGTAACTCGCTGAAAAGATCGCAAAGAAATATTCCACTTACCCGGTCTGCGGCTGCTTGTAGAGTAACATGATCTCCCCATTCCCCTGATCTGGTCGCGTACAAAGTCAGCATTTAGTAACATGTTATCAAAAAATGGTCTCTAACTTTTGCAGGAGACAAACTAATAGACAATGCCACAGAAAGCTAACTTTTTCATATTCTTCAGGTAGATTTTGTACTTCATTGGGACATAGCCTTCATACAACTTTCTGTGATGCTTCAGCTGAAGAAGAAGCATATAGATATAAGTGTAGAGAAAACAATCATTTAGTGATTAAAAAATTCACAAGGCCTAATGCACCTAACCAATGTAAGTATAGATAAGACAACCATAAAATTCACAAGGCCTGATGCACCCAACCAAGCAAATAAAACCACAGAATGAAGAACAGACATTCAATGCACACCAAATGCACTACCATATTATTAGCATGCCACATGCTCGCTCAACTGCTATTCTTTATTTTTATTAGCTGACACCATTGTTATCTTACCTCTGAAATTAATTACAGGAATCAAATTCTGAGGTAAGATAGACATGTTTTCAGAGAATCAAAAAGTATACATTTATTTAAGAACTTCCATGGACAAAATAATAGAAATCTCCTTTTCATTCGAGTTTGAAGCAACACATCCTTCAAGCCTGGGTTTTTCATCATTGTAGAAAAATAATAAAATGCAAATATTTTATGGTTTAGCCAACAATTTTTTGCAAACTACTTTTACAATATTGTGGTTGTGGTGATACAACCATGTAATAGGAGCTAATTGGGAGCCTTTACTATTAAGTAGAAATCCACATTCTTAAGTCAAAATGCTTCATACTAAAGAAAGTTCAAGTCAATCACAAAACATGGTTATTAACTATAGCGCTTGCAAATGCATGCCCATAAGCAATTACAGACAGGATTTGATAGCATATTAACAAATGAATTCCATTGCTATAAGGTGGGTAGATCCATGAATGATGCTCATTATTCATTTTGATTAGAAAGTGACAAATGACTAAAGATTCAAAAATTTTCTCTGGCAAACATCTGAAGCACTAGATCTATTAGACATGACATTTGGTGAAAATCTTCATCCTACTCTGAATACTTTGCAAAGGCAAAACCTAACAAGTAGTAAGCTATAAAAGACTCCTTATTATCATTTGTTGCTATGAGATGACTATTTCTAGGCCATCATATAGGTCAGCAGCGACCCATGCCCATTCCAATTTCTAAAACTGACTGTAACTAGCCTTCAAACCGCTATTCAACATGACTCAACACTTCCCCAGTGGTTCCACCAAATGAGGTTACGTTTCTCAAAAAATTTCACGCTAACTTTACCCAATATTCAAATTTACCATTTGCACGTCTATTCATTGTTGCATTTCCATCTTATCTGTACAAGACTGGCATTTCAACGAAAGATAATAAATAGATCATACATTGAAAATTTTGAACATACAAAAAAATTCAGATTCAAAAATTTTCATGACCTATTAAATCATGATGTTATTCTTCATGTTTCTCCATATAAAATCTTCCTAGGCCCCTACTTGAGCATGCCCATGACTCTAGGCGATGACTTCTCAAAGCCTCAGGACAACTATATCACCAAAAGAGAGTTCAGCAATCTCAGGCAAAATAATACATATTTAATGAAAACAAAAGCCTACTCCAACCATACTAGATCTAAACTTTTAGTTGACATCATAGAGGGATCCATTGGAAATTAAAAACAAATTACCATGTTCATAGAAGGTGCTATAGGGAACAAATTTTTTTTTTTTCAATGAAACCATTAAAATCATAAACAGCATGTGAAACGACATAAATAGACATTAAAACTGTAGCAGGTAGAGTGGAAGTTATAATAACATGCTTGCAGAACAGTTCCATGAGATCAATAAACTGAGGAAAGGATTCAACAGTTCTATCATTCTACATGGAAATTAATAGTGAATGCAAGAAGAGTGATCTATGAATCATACCTGCTTGACTATTTTCTTCCTCACATGTCTGTGGTAATCAGGATTTCTAAACAACTGGTCTGCAAGTGCTCGAAACTGTTAAATAAGTAAAAAACATAGTTTACTTCAGCACAAACTAACACAGTTTAAGCTTTAGACAAAAAGGTATACATATGTATAACGCTGTATATATGTAAAAACTTAAAAGACAAAGGAATCTGTAGTCATACCTGACAATTTCCATCACCCTCAATTTGCAGTTCTTCTAAACCGTATGTTGCCAACCTTAACAAAATAAAATAATACATGAAGATCCGGAGAGAAAGAAAAGACAACAGGCATTGCTTGCCAGTGATATCAAGTATTCGAAGTCATAAGATGATACATCATAAGTAGAGCAACCATATCCTATGCCAACACTTTGAAGCTCTCAATAACTACCACATGTAAGCAAACATAAAACACAAGTTGTTAACTTGCATACATATGAAATTATCTAGAAAGAATCTGCATGTTATAACAAAATCAAATATATGACTGTGATGAAAAATTATCTTGCTGCATTTACTACAGAGACCATACTAGAAAAAAAACAAAGCTAACCGAAGACAAGTAATGAAATTTTGACGCATACACTGTCAAGAGGCTTATAGTGACTTTAATTAAATCAGAACCTTTCAGAAAGTCTCTCATGGTCTAAAGTGGCATCATTCGCATCAGGTATCTCACCATTAACCCTGGGCGTATGCTGTCAACAGAGTAAATCAGTAAGACTACAAGGGAGAATATACAGCCAGAAGTTCTCCATATTTATAGAAAAGAATACTTATAAACGCTGAGCTCATAAAAACTAAAAGACAAACAGACAAAACACTTCATGACTCAGCTATTTTTTAATTTGGAACCAAAACCAATGTACTACTATGCTTTCCCATATCTAACAAAATGGTTCGATCATCTCCTTGTTAAATGAACAAGGCTGATTAGACCACTCTCTACTGATTGCATGGCCTAGCGTCATCAGTTTAGAATAAAAGAAAAGGCAATTGAGTTTTTGTCTTCTTTTCATTTTCCAAGAAACCAAAGAAATTAGACATGAAAAATTCATTTAGTTTCTTTCTCCATAGTTAGGTTTATATCCACAAACATTTGCATTGAAAGAATAAAATCCTTTTCCGACCACATGAGAACAACTGAAATTTAAAATTAATCTCAAGTATGTATGATGCAAGATAAAGAGCAATGCATTAAGAGAGATACATACGGGTATGGAACCCAAATGAGAGAGTCTCTTCCCAAGCTTTCCAGCAATTCTGGAGTTTTCTTCTTCTGCTAAAATGCTTGCAATCGTTTGATCGTCCTCTGTATCCGGAAGGCTGCTACTCAAACTTGAGGTTGAGCTAGCACTTGCATTGCTATAGGATTCCGTCATGCTAGCACTTGCATTGTTATAGGATTCTGTCATGTTAAATCACCAATAACACATAGAGCTACAAATTACCTAAAACCAAATAAATTAAGCCGTCAGAAAAGCAATTTCTTGACATACCAGAAACCAATATGTTCTCAGCACTGATTGCAAATGAATTGTGAATTAGAATAATTCCAGAACAGTATAAATATAATGAACAAAATGAAAATTGAGCATAAACATACAGAAATATACAATTTTCACAGAAGAAATTTACACAATTGCAGTTTGGACCTAATTCAAATAGTTGGACGCGTGCATTGCCAATTTAACTCTGGGTTTGACGCTTGTCGTAGCATAAATATAAGATTTAATCATGAATTAACTAGCAAACCCAAGTTAACCCGCAAAAGAGAATACTGAATTGTTCTTTTCTCCGTCGTTTACCATCAAGTACAAGCAGCAAGAAATGGCAACAACCAATTCAACCTCAATCACAAGCAAACACACAATTAATAAACAAAAGTCAAAACTCAAATTTGGAGTAAAACGTTGAAGAATACCCTGGCGAATCAAAACTTGCTTGCTATTGCGAAGCCGAAACGACAATACGCAGAACTCAAGCCGCGATAAAACGACGAGGAAAAAAGTATTCAAAAAATATGGAAGCGGTTGTTTTATTGGAAAGAGAAATAATAGAGAATGCCACCGGTAGAGGAAAGCGAAGCTGAGAGAGAGAGAGAGAGAGAGAGAGGTTTCTTGGAAATGACAAAAATGGATGATATCGTCAAAGCAGGGAAAGCTGAATAGAGAGGAGAACCAGTGTTGAGTGAAAAGTCATTCTGTCCTTCCCGGCAACCAAAATCCAACACACACAAGGCACAGACAGGGTCAAGCAGTTACCTAGTTCTGCTCTTTAACGTTCATTGAATCGGGACCGTTCATCCGTTTTCGATTTATTTTAAAAAAAAAACTATGTCCGTTAAATGTCTTTGCCAGGTAACTAATTTCTCTTGACTTTTCTCCGTGGGCATGCTAAATGACCCCTCGAGCTCAATGTGATAATTCATGGTGAATTGAACGGGAAAATCACTTTTTTCTCAAATTAAAATACCAATTCTAAAAATTACCTCAATATACAAAATGCTACAAAAACTGAAACTCATATTAAAAATACCTTTTTTTGAAAATTTGCAAAAAATTAAGGTTTTTTTTGAGAAATTGAGGTTTTTCGTGAGATATTGACTTTTTTGGAGAAGTCAATTTTTTTAAAAAAATAAAATACTATTTTTTATAGAGGATGTACACAAATATATATTAGTTTACAAAAGTGTACGTTAGTGTATAATGTATACAAGACGTTTACAATTTTGTTAACTGATAATTTTTTTATAATTGATTTAATAGGTGTACACATGTCTACACAACAAGTACGTCTGTTTACATAAGTGTGTAAAAATAATCTCTCTACTCATTTGCAATTCAATTTTTTAAGTTGTACATGTGTGTTCACCTAGTGTACATGGGTGTACGAGCGTTTACATGTATATTTCACAACTATAAGGACTCATTTATATTTTTATAAAACTTAATAGGCTAAAAGCATAGTTTTACATAAACATATTGCAGCCTAACTTTAGCCGCACTGACACCTTTGTACGCTCTAACACCATCGCCTTCAACAAAGGCCCGATACGTTTGACTATCCATGTTTTGTTGCGACATTAATTGTGTTGGAATTCTAAACATATACATGCAGCCGAAATATAAAATTTTGTCCATAAATTCCATCAGTATTCATGCAATTCAATAAAACTAATTAGGGAAGACAGATTTACCTTATTGATTCGCAATGTAGAATTTGAGAGGATGCGACATTGATTGTGTTGGAATTCTAAACATATCCACACGAACAAGCCCACTAACAAGACACTTGGGGTGCTAGCACGTGTTCGGAGTACACTATCCTAAAACCTTAGTAGTTTTCTCTCTGTTTTGGTGGCTCTCGAAAAACTGTGTACTTTTGACGACTATATTTATATAAGCAGTACTAATCCGACGGAACCACCTAACCCTAGACCTATCGTATAGGATATGATCTCTTTTAATCTTAAACAATTTAAAATTAAATCTGTCTACCTCATCTAATATGCCTTTTAAATTGAAACTAATTTAATGGGAGGCACATATAATTAATGGGCCGAAGAGAGTGCTAATTGATTTCCCACTATAGCTTAATCTAGTGTATAACCATGTAAGTCCACTTGACATTGGCAGCAAGCCAAATTGCATTCTAAGTCCACGAGTCAGAAGCGGCCTTTAGCAAGACACTGTAACTAATTTGACCGATTTCAATGACTTTACAAAACCTAGTCCACAGTATGATATTTAGTCGTTTTGTCACACTATATCTTGATTAAGCACAAAGTATGGATTACATAATCTTTATATAGTTTATTCAAACATTTCTTCATTCTTAACAATAAAAGAAAACACTAGTTTTGGGACACAATTTTTGACGAAGTTTTTTGTCCCAATTTTGAGATGAATCGGTCGCAAAAAGATGGGTTGACTATTTTGCGACCAATTTAATCACAAAACATTTTGTGACAAAATTACATTCTTGGAAAAAATTGGCAAGAAGTTCCCGCCAACTTCTTGTGAAAAAAATTGCAACGAAATGAAATTTTGTTGCAAAATGTTGCGACCAAATGACGGTTTGTCACAAAAGTTGCGATCAAATGACATTTTGTCGCAACGTTTTGGGACAAAATGCCATTTCGTCGCAACATTTTGCCGCAAAAACTAATTTTCGTCGGAAAAATGTTGCGACACAATGATCCTTTGTCACAAAATAGTTACCAAGTGATTTTTCTTTGAAAACTTTTGATAAATTTGACTGTTTGTCGCAAAATTTTTGGGGTTACTTCCAACATGACTTGAGGTCAAAATTTGCCAGTGATATGATTATTGACTTCTTTAAGTATCTCCATTGATAAAAAAATAACAGAAAAATATTAAAATTCAATACATAATTGAATATGCAAAGTATATTACTTTTTCGGAATATACAAATTATAATGAGGACCACGACGATTATGAATAAAGTATTCTAAGGTGTTTATAAGTGTTCTTAGGTGTACAAATGTGTTCATAGTTGTTTTTCTTTTTAATTTAATGTCATGCTCTGATTGTTAAACTTTGTATACAGTATAGCCTCTATATAATAATTTCTTTGGGACCAAAATAATTGTATTCTATTTGAGTGGTCTGAGAGATCATAACTAAATAGAGATATTAGAACAAAAAAATTCTTAACACCTAAAAGTATTCACTTTAATAATAACAACAGTAAAGAAAGAGGAAACGACTATATAGATATTCAATTTTGTGACCAATTTGTCACAATAATTTTTTTATTTGTTTATAATTTAATTGTTCTCTTTCAAATATTCAATTTTATTTTTTTTAATTTTTCACCCAATTATTGATAATTAATGTATACTTTTTTATTGTGTGATTTGTTTAGCATGGAAAAGTGAAGATTGCGACGAAGCCATAATTTTTTTATTTGTTTACAATTTAATTCCCTTTCAAATATTCAATTTTACTTTTTTTAAAAATTTTCACCCAATTATTGACAATAACTGTATCGTTTTCTTATTGTGTGATTTTTTTTTCTATAGAAAATTATTGTGTGATTTTTTTATATGGAAAATATTGTGTGATTTTTTTTGCATGGAAAAAGTGAAGATTGCGACAAATTGGTCTCAAAATTAGCAACCAATTCGTCACAATAATTTTTATATTATATAGAAAATTAATTGTTCTTAATTTTATATTTCTTAAATTTTCATCCAATTATTAAAATTTACTTAATTGTTTTAATTAGAAACTTGGATTAAATGTAGTGTCGTTGGAAAAGTATAATTTTTGGTGAGACAAGATAATCATGTATTTGTGTGTTTTTTTATGTGGAAATTGGATTAAATGTAGTAAGTCATGTATTTTGGACTAGTAAATATAAAATATTTTTAAATATTTAAGATTTAAATGCAAATATTTAGTATATTTTCGAATTAATTAAAACACTAAATATTTCATTTATTTTTTCTATTTTTATTTCATCATTTAATAATAGTAAATAAAAAATAAATACCAAAATTGTACGTTATTTGATATGTTTTGCGGCGAATGGTTGCAATTATAGCTAAGGTTGCAACCAATTCGTCGCAGAAATCCAAAATTTTAGCCGAAATTTCAAATATTTGTGAAATTTTGGGCGGCTTTTGGGATAAGAGCGTTTTCCGTTTTGTGACGAAGTGGTCACAATTTTAGCTACCGTTGCGACCAATTTGTCGCAACGGTTTGGACTTTTAGCCCAACAAAACCAGTCTTCCCGAATCCTCTGTCTTAAAAACCTCTCTATCCTTTTCTCTCACCGACCAATTCGTCGCAACTGTGTTGGTTGACTTCTCTGCAATTTTGCGACGAAAAGTTGACCAATTGCTATATTTTGTGATGAATTTGTCGCAAAAAAATTAGCAACTGTTTTTTTTCCAACGAAAAATTTGTCGCAACAATAGTTTTGCGACGAATTCTTTTTGTCAAAAAACGTCTCTTTCTTGTAGTGTAAGTAGACTGACTGAACAAATGATATTGATAACCCCTATGAATTGTATTCGAGCTCGGCCATGCAGTTTATCAGTCATACTTATCAAATCGCTTAGAGATATCTTACTCTAATAAGAGAGGGACAAATTTCTTCACTGCCACTCACATTCCTCTACATGATTTTCCATATGCTCAATTATAGCTTGTATTGCCATCATTTTATAGATGATATTGAACTATATCAAGACATAGAGTTCCTCATACAGGAATCTATGGTGAATTTAGGTCGAAGGATTAAAATGTCATGACTCGTTTTCATACCACGACTGGCGTACGGGACGAACCATCTAAGGGAGCCCAGTCCATCTCGCACAAGCCTCGGAGAACAGAATTAACTAATTCATTGCAAACAAATTTAAAATCGTTTTAAGATTAAATAAATATACAGAATCCAAACTCATTAAAACATAAGTTTTCATAGTAATAAAATATTTCTAAATAAGAAATCATATTTAAATGCCAAATAGTTATACATAATCAAATACGAAAAGTATCCCGGTGTGGAGCAACTAACAAAATAGATAACTAGACCCGACCAAAAGGGCATTGATAGCAACTTCAAAATACATCACCAAGTGCTAAATGCCGAATGATTGCAATCAATAAAATTACCTGAAAAGAAGTTAAAAGTAAACAAGAAAAAAATGAAAGGGGGTGACAACCGAGTGAGGAAACGACACTCCAGAGTGGCTCAAGGCCTCACATAAACAGTTTTGAAAATATTTTTACAAAATACCACTTGCAGATATAAGTGTATATACATATACATGCTAAATACACAATAGTAGTTCTGAAATTCATTTCAAAATCATTCGCAACCAAAGCAAACAACAGACAGGAAGACGTATATATATATATATTATATCAGAAACTTATATGGAGCCAAAAATAGACAAACATACTACATATATTCATACCAAAACATTTTATCCAGAACAGAAACAACGTACTTCTATTCTTTTAATCGATTACAGAACCAAACAGATCTGGTGATCACTGATCATACTCCTGTATTATATTGAAATTGCGCTGATAAGATCAATTCAGAAATAGAGTAGCAACCTTAAGAGCCTAAATAGTAACCGGCCGAAAAGGGCTAAAAAAATGATAGCCTTAAGGGCTTAAATAGTACTTCGTCCACCGTAAGGGTCTCAAAGCTATAAGAGACAGAAACTGATCTAAATACATTCGTGAGCATTGCAATCCACGTGCTCCAACAAGATATACCTCGTCAAACTACAATACATTATACTATGAAAAATGATCAATAACACAGACTTATCAAGTCTATCAATTTCAACCATAAATCATATCACATCAGAATAACCAAACAAGGTACTAATCTATACATAAACAGAGTGGATAACAAATGTGGGCTGCACCACTAATCAAAAAATAGCTTTCGTGCATTGCGCAACACACTATTACCACCTACCCCGATAACTGAGTCTTCACAATGCTATACCAAATGTTACGTTTACCCCCATAATAAAGATGTCACGAATCAATATAATTAATAACGAATAATTGCAGAAATTAGAAACGCAAAAATAGACAGGTAATAGTGGATACACCACTAACATAACATAACATATAGTAATCCAACGCATAGATCAAAAGACATATTCTTATTATACCAATAAGAAACACAATCATACTAGGAACAAGCCGCAAGAGCATGTAACAGACAAATCATCGCTATGTCCAAGTGTATACAGAGAGAAAATTACTCACATACATGGAAACAAAACATATTCAAAGAACAAACTATTTATCAACAATATTACAACCAAACTAGCATACCAAACGGACAGATAATTGCAGAAAAATGTTTTAATCTACCAGGTGTAGTTATACGTATATATTACCAGAATAAATAGTAGAATAGACAATCATCTAGAGAAAAAAATTAATTTATAGAATATATATATATATATATATATCAGACAAACATGCAGAGCAGAGATCACTTTACAGAAAATATGTATATACTTTACGTACATATTAGACACCAGAAACAAACTTATTTTGCAGGAAATATTTATATACCATATATAAATATTATTTATCATAAATGAAAAAATTGAATATTAATAATCCCATAATCAAGATTATTAATTAGCCAAACCAATAATTATTCCAATTTTAGAGTAAATCCAGACACAATAAAAACATATAATTTTATAAGATACAACCTATGTGTCTGAAACTGTCATTCCATTCACTTGGAAGTCCAAGCTGAATGGTCCATCCATGCACCACTGTTAGGCGGCTGATCTCGCAGGCATAAACACAAAGCTGGAAGCAAACATAATCAGACCTCGGGCTGAGGTAGAGGAACTGCTGTTGGTGGAACTGCGTGACCTTCGGCAACCTGACCAGCTAATATAGCCTCTGCACGCATGAGAACCTAGGTAAAGCACTCAAATGCATCCATCAGACCTGCTGGTGCTGCCTGCTGCTAAGGCTGAGGTGCTGGAGCAGCAACCTCTGGCACACTATGCGCATCACGTTGATCATGCTGATCAGCGACAGAATGCGAGATGGCCTCGACAGGAACACATCTAGGGCTCCCTCTACCATACCGCGACCTCTACCATGACGCTGATCCATAGCTACATGCAACAAACAGAATCGGATATGCAATGTCAATGCAAATAATCGCCACAGTACCAAGTCAGAGATTAAAGGGTATACAGAAGCAAAATCGATCTGAATCAATCAAACATACCTAAGCCCCACATCGACCCTAGACTTATGAAACTTAGGTATCTGATACCACCTTTGTCATGACCCATTGTGAGCCCGTGACCGACGTACGAGGTGAACCATTTGTGGGAGTCCGACCCATCTCGCACAAGCCTCAGAGATCATAACAAATTACCCAAACGATTCAGATTATAAAACATTTGTTAAAACATTTAATAATCGAAAACATAATAGATTGAATATATATAAATGAATATATATCAAAAGTAATAGTTCAAAATGTAGGATTTTTAGCATGAAAACATAGGCAGAATAACAAAAAATTTTCATCTAATCACTCAAATAACAAAGCAAGATTGATAGGTTAAATAAAGATTAGATATTTACTTACATTATGAGTGCCGAATTAGATTTGATTATTCACCAAGAGCCCTATTTCACCTTTATCAAGGATGAACCCTTACTCCTTAGATTTGCTCCAAGCTTTGTAAGAACCTTAGTCTTAAGACTAAGATCTCTACTTCACACACACTATATCTATAATAGAATGAGTTGAGGTGTGCTAGCACTAAAATAAACACTATCTAATGGTGAATATAGGGTTCAACAATGCTAGGTTAGGTTGTGTTCTCTTAGAGCTGAAAACACCAACTCAATTAGCGTTAGATGTAGCATCATGCCTTAGGTCTTTATATAGTGCTAGGGTGATCCTATTAGGGTTAGGATGTCTCCAACTAATAAATCATTTCATGGCTGTCCACACACTCCTTTTGGGTTAGAAAGTCTAATTCCTACTTTAAAGGGAAATGCTCCTAACATTTAGGATATGGCCATTGAGCTTAATTTTCTTACACCATATGGGCCTTTATTAAATCAATTAATCCATGATTAATTAATTAAACATGTCATGGGCTGAATTATCATATAATTAACCCATAATAACCATAGCTGAAATTCACTTATGCACTTTAAGTCAACATTTGACCTAATTGCAAGAAGAGAGATAAACTCGTTTCAAATCTTTCGTGTGCGATCTCGTAGGTTCATTCAATGTTGACAATTATTTTAATATACATTAATACTCATAAATCACTAGGGGCCTCTAGCAAGATGTAGTGACTACCCAAATTGAGTGAATGTCAACTGGAGCCACAAACCTAATTGCAACCTTATACAATCATTTACCTTTCGATATCATGATTAGCATGAGGCATGGAACATGTCACCCTCATTTGTTGGTAAATGACATTGAATCAATCAAATAAATGATAACTCTTTTATCATTTCATTTGGGCATGATCATGCACTACTCAGAGTCATTTATCAAGTGGCTGATAATATCTTCTATCTCTCTTATGAGAGAGTGGTAATCCCTTCACTTCACTCATGTTTCTAACATGATTCTTAGCATATTCAATCAAGTCCATACTTGCCCCAGTTATGGAAGGCGTTGGCAAATGGTCAAAGTATACTAATCCTCATCTAGAATCCATATCGATTTTAGGTCTAAGGATTTTCAGTATAAGCATTGCATGAGAATTACTTATGACATATAACCATGTAGTATTATCATGAATGGATCGATCCAATATAATGTTCTCTAACATGTATTTACGCCTCTGATTGATATCTCTATATCTCATGATCTTGTAGAACACAGTCATCTTACAGAGCACATACTAGTCTTAGTTGTTATCACTCCTATGATAACAATCGACTAGGGATAATTTAGAATGTTATTCTTTCGAGTCTTAAGGTTCTACTATCAAATCACGTATTTGATTTAACTTAAGTAGATAACCATTCATAGACATTTTATCAAGTTAACTATGTACAAGAATAATAATTAGATAAAATAATACCTCATTTTATTTAATTAAATAGATTACAATGTCATTAGGCCCTAGAGCATAACTAACAATCTCCCACTTGCACTAGGCCCAATCAGGCATAATCCTAAGTCCAAGTGACCTCACATGTCTGTCATGCTTGGCTTGCACTAACACCTTAGTGATAGGATCAACTACATTGTCATCGGTTGGAATCTTGCATATCTTCACATCTCCTCTCTCGAATGAGGTGGAATCTCCTCAGTATGTGTTTGGATTTTTTGTGTGATCGGGGCTCCTTAGCTTGTACGATGACCCCCATTATTATCACAGAAGAGATCTACCGGATCTAGGATGCTCGAGATAACTCCTAATTCAGTGATGAACTTCTTTATCCAAACAACCTCTTTTACAACATCAGATGCAACAATATACTCA
>CAODLS010408166.1:0-18210 GCA_948243855.1 Flueggea neowawraea
AAAGAACTGAATTGGGTTGTTGTAGATGACAGTACCGGAGCTCGATGACGGCACTGTGACGTCTCTGGTGAGGCCAACGACGCCGGTACGGAGATACGAGTCGCCGAGAAGAGTGAGGTTCCGGAGAGTCAAAGAAGAGAAATCAAAGCTCGTATTGTTTGCTGATTCAAGAAAAGGGAAAGCAATGGTGAAGCAGAGAAAGAACAGAAGAAGGGTTCTTGGAAGCATTAAGATTGGATCTTTCATTGCTGAAAAATGGGAAAGTTTGTTTTTTTTTTTCTGGGTTTTGTGGTTTAAAGAAGTTCAAGATTGAAAAAGACTCGACAAAATTCAGTTCAGTTCAGTTCTTGGAGATTGACTTCATGAGAGAGAGAGAGAGAGAGAGAGAGAGATGGGGCCGGTGGGAATCTTTTCTTTTGGGTGGGAAAATGGGGTTTTAACGGTTGGAAGACATGGGCGCGTGGGTATTTTCAGCAAAGTAACGGTTACAAACGGGTTCGACTACAGTAAGGCGTCTGACATAAGCGCCTCATTAAGGCAAGATTTTTCAAACCGTTAGATTGAAGTCTTATAATTCTATCCGTTCATTCATTTAGTAAAGGGAGCACCATACTAAGGAGCACACAATAATGCCCAAAAATATCTCAGCTTTGTTTCGGGTCTTCCTCATGCTCGACACTTTCCCAATTGTTCAATAGAAACCCTAAAATTGCTCGCTCTCAGCCTCATACTCGATCTCGACGCACGCCCCCTCATTCCCGATCTCTGAGTTGCTGCTCTCAGTTGTCTCTCTATGGGTCTCAGTCGTTTCTTTGTCGACGGAAGGAGATAGGCGGGAAGAAACTCTGTCCAAAATCGCGACGGGAAGAAACCGTTAGATTGAAGTCTCCAACACCACAAGACCTCTCCACCATCTCCATCAGTCTCCTACACCACACGACCTCTCCACTATCTCCATCCAAAACCGGCCCTTTCTTCGCCATTCAAACCCCAAAACCGACTTCCTCTGACCTAAATCGCTCATTTTCCCTCGTGCAAACTCTGACTCCACAGAGCCATTCCCTTCACCCACACCAAAAACCCTTACTACGTGTTGATGGAGGAAGAGTTCGTCGCGAACCAAGAGAGGTTGAAGGCGCAGGCAGAGAAAGCAGAGGAGGACCGATCTAAAGTGGATGACTTGAGAGGGTCTCCGATCTAAGGTTGATTTAAGAGGTTTGTGCTTGGATCTAATTGGTTTGTGGGTCTAGGTTTTAATGTATTGCTGTTCTAATGAGAAAGTCGTGCTTTGAGGTTAATTGAGTAGGTTGTGGTTTTTTATGTTGGTAATTATGAATTTTAGTGTAAGACGTTTAATTTTGGAGCTAACTGGATTGCGTATTTTATGTATTCATGTTGTTCTGTTGAGAAGCTTTTGTGCTTAATTGGTTGGTGGTGGTGCTCATACAAATAGGAATTTGTGCTTTAACTCCGAACTTATTTGTTTGATTCTTTGTTTGGGGTTGATTTCAGTACTGCAGAGGTGTGGGAAGAGTTGCAGGCTAAGATGGATTAACTACTTGAGGCCTGATTTGAAGAGAGGCACATTTTCACAGCAGGAAGAGAACCTCATAATTGCACTTCATGCTGTTCTAGGAAATAGGTGACTCTCCATTAGAACCTTCTTACAGTTTAATTAGAATTAATTACAAATATAATCAGAAGCTTATGTGTGTAATTGTGGATTATTTTCGCAGGTGGTCTCAGATAGCGGCTTAGTTACCTGGAAGGACCGACAATGAAAGAAAAGATCCGTGGAATTCTTGCTTAAAGAAGAAACTAAGGCAGAGAGTCATTGACCCTGTTACCCACAAGCCACTTTCTGATGTTATCTGGCTTTTGGCTGTTTTTGTTGGTGGGTTTTTGGCCAAGATATGCTTACAATTAAAGAACGACATTAATTGGTTCTGGCCAAGATAGGAATTAATTTAGGAATTTGTCAAAATAGGGAGGGGTGAGTTGTTGGCGGGCGGGGGGGAGGAGCCTTAGGCAAATTCCTTGTCTGTTAAAATAGATTCTTGTGATTATGGTGTTGGTGTTCGTTGCTGATTCTTGTTTAAAATGGTCTCTATATCTATGATGTTGGAACTATTGAACTTTCATTTTTCATGTCTGCATTGCTTCATTTTTGTTTAAGTGGAAATGTGGATTAATGTGCCTTCATGCGTAAAGTTTGAAGCATTATACTTGTTTAATCTTGGCTATCCTTTTTGCATGCCTTTGTGGTGTTTCAATAAATCTGTGCTCACCAGTTTTAAGTGACCTCGTAAGTGACCTTCCTTGAGCAAGTGAGGTTTACCTTTACATTTGATTCCTCTTGCAGATTATAATTATAAATTCTTTTAGCTTGATCAAGTTGTGTTTCTTTTAATATTTGTAGATATATATCACATAATATAATTAAAGTTTAAGTTGCTCAAGTTGAGCTCTTATTCTTTGTTGAATTTTTCTATGCTTTGAAAACCTACTTATTGGGTTTATTTGATCTTTTTCTTTCTTGAAGCTAGGTAGCAAGTATGGCTTCTCTTTAAACAAGCAACCTTAAAACGGTGTTTTGTTATTTATTGCAGCATTACAGTTCATGGAGACCGATGAAGTAGCTATTGTTGGTCCACAGAATGCTGTGATGGCCATGTCCTGTCACACCTTGCAAATGAGCTCCATGTCTCTCTATTGTCATTTACAGCTCTGGATCCTACACTTTCGCCTCTGCAGTAACCCTACTTTATTGAAACTGCTCCCAATGATCTATGCCAGATGACTGCCATCGCAGATATGGTTAGTTATTACCGTTGGTTAGAGGTTATTGCAGTTTACAGTGATGATGATTAGAGCCAGATGCGGAGCCAGGTGGGGGCGAGTGTGGGCGGCCGCTCCCACTGGCGACCAGATTTCCCCTTAGTACCCCCGGCTCTGGATCGCCCGCAGAAACCCTAGGAGTCCGCCACCCCCTGTTCTGGTGACTGGTGCAGAGAGGTCGAAGCTTGAGTGAGGAAGAGAAGCCACAACAGAGACGAAGCCAAGGAACACAGCGAACGACGCCGCTTCTCATTGGTTTTTTAATATGTCCAGCGAACGACCTGTAGTTCGAAGCGTAACGACCTGTCGTTCGATAGAGACAAAATTGTCTAAAACCAGCAGCGAAGGAACAGAAACGGGAAACAAAAACCCTCTCCTCTGCATTCTCTTCTCGCCGATTTCACTCCACAGCCAGTCTCCTCCACCAAATTGACTTGCCGCCGCCGCCGTTCACCTCTCCCTCTTCTCGCCGACGCCGCCCTCACGTGCGGAGAATCCTGGCTCCACTGATTAGAGTCGAAATGGTGTAATTACCGGGGCCCACCTCGGAAGCAGGTTGTCACAGTTCTATGGTAAGATTGTGTCTTATTGGACAATGGTTCAAACGTTTTATATCTGTATGTATTTATCCAGTTGAGCACATCAAAAGAATTTTTTTTTTCACAAAATAACAGCTTAATCTCTTGCAATCGAATTCTTTTGTGGCTTCTGCTCTATGGGTTCTTTAACTCATTTTTTCTTCTTGTTTGGTTTTTGCTTCCTTTATTGCAGGTTAATAAAAATTTGATTTATATTTGGTGTCTTTTTGAGATAGTAAAATTAGAAATTATTTTGGAATTGTTGAAAATTATTGCATTTGGAGATCAATCTTATAGTTCAACTGAGCTGTGAATCTTTGTTTTCTTGGTTCAGTAAAGTAGAATAGGGAAGGCTTTTTGTTTGACTTGAGGATAGGGTTCTTTTATATTGGTAGATGAGTGTTGAGATTTATTCTTTATTGCTTTAAATTGGCAAAAGGACCTTCACTGCATTATTGGATGGAATCAAATTGCATTAATTTACCTTTTTTTCATAGCTATTGATGAAATATAGAGATGTTCAGATCTAAAATAAAAGCAATTTTTTATCCAAATCGTTGAATCATTAGATAAATTACCAAATAATAACTTATGTTGTAAACACAATGTAAAAATACTTAAAATGTTATTTATATACATGACAATAAATTTAGTCACGTGTTAATTGTTATACGATTTGTATTAGTTATTTAGATACACATAATGTATGGAAGATTTTTTTAACACGTTTTTATACAAAATAAAATTACACATTAGAGACGATTATTTAACATTTAGAGACGATTTTATGTTATTTAAATACATTTAGAGACAATTACTTAACATTTTGCATATTCTTTGATTTTCGCGAATTGCAGATGCTTTGCAAATTCTCTAGCAATGAAAACCTGCACGCAAGGACAATGTTCATGCACAAGTTGTCAAGTAGAAAAATTTAATCCTTTACTATCCAAAAAATAATTAGGACAAATTGAATTATATGTAATTAGAGAATATTTTTTTCATGAAAGAATCTTTATTTAAATAATCAATTAGCCATGGTAAAATATTGAATACAAAATCATCTGTTATTCATTATCGTTCTTATGAAAAAAAAAATTACTAAGGAATTGGTTGTTTTGACTTAATTTTAGTTAACGAAATTGAAGGAATTTTTTTTTTTCTATTTTGTGTTTGAAGGAAACCGTTGAGTAATATGACCTTCAAATTCATTTAGTTAATAAATTTGAAAGATAAAATTTTGTTCAAAGGCATTAATAAAATGAGCGCGTAGTAAATACTTATATCTTGTTGCTACAATTATTAACTAATTTGGATTCGTTAAATTCTATAAACATCGATGACAGAAAAAAATAAAATTGAATATTAATTGGAGATTATATGTTATTAAATTATGTTCATTAATTTAATGAATTTGTCTATTTGTAATATTTAATTAAAGCAGTAACCAAAAACAAAATTTGAGCATTTATAGAGATATAATAATATAAAAGTATTATCAAAAAAATAGTACTTAAACCTTTTAACAAAGATTCAACTAGTGTTGCTTAAAACCTTTTAGCAAGTAATTAAGATAGGTTATCGTGTTTGTAAAAAGATTCTTACAAAACTAGTGTTTCTTGAAACCTTTCACCAAGTTATTAAAATAGGTTATCATATTATAAAGTAGGAATTTGGTTATTGCCATTTGTACCAAAAATTTATGTAGTAAAAAAATTACTCATCAAATCATCGGATCATTAGATAAATTACCAAATAGTAACTTAATTATGTTGGAAATACATAATGTAAAAATACTTAAAATATTATTTGTATAAATGACAATTTAGTTAGTTGTTAATTGTTATATGATTTGTATTAGTTAATCATCTACCCATATTGTAATATTTTTCGTTGTGATTAACTAAGTTGGATTCTATAAATGTGTTCATAAATATTTCAAAGGTGTTCATAGGCATACAAAGGTGTTCAAATGTGTAAAAATGTGTACATAGGTATACAAAGATGTACATAAATGTTCAAAGGTGTTAATAAGTGTTCAAAGGTGTACATAATGTTCAAAGGTGAATATAAGTGTTTATTAGTGTACAAAGGTGTTCAAAGGTGTACATATGTATAAATAGGTGTTCAAAAATGTACATAAGTGTTCAAAAGTGTTTATAGGTGTTCATACATTCTAAACTATATCCTAAACTTAATTAAAGTACTTATGAGTTATAATATACTCTAAACTTTATACCTTATTACTTATTTATATAGATGTAATAAGATAAAAGCACTCGAAAAAATTACTATTTAGAGCAACGAACAAATATTCAACTAGTGTTGCTTAACTAATTTATGTAGTGAAAAATTACTCATCAAATCGTCGGATCATTAGATAAATTACCAAATAGTAACTTAATTATGTTGGAAACACATAATGTAAAAATACTTCAAATATTACTTGTATATATGACAATAAATTTAGTCACTTGTTAATTATTATATGATTTGTATTAGTTACTCATCTACACATAATGTCCGGAAATTTTTTTAACACATTGTTATAAAAAATGAAATTGAACACTTAGAGACAACTTTTAAACATTTAGAGACAATATTTTTTACATTTAGCGACAATTGTTTGACATTTAGGGCTAATTTTTGTTAT
The DNA here is from genome assembly GCA_948243855.1 of Flueggea neowawraea. Lineage (NCBI taxonomy): Eukaryota > Viridiplantae > Streptophyta > Magnoliopsida > Malpighiales > Phyllanthaceae > Flueggea > Flueggea neowawraea. The sequence goes on from CAODLS010408166.1 coordinate 6,070, forward strand.
GTAAATAAATTTAGCAACAAATATTTTGTACTACCAATATCTCAACAAGTTAATTTTTTTACTTTTACTTAATTTTTGAAAATTCTTTAAAAGTTTAATCAAATTAAGTAAAAACTTTTGAAATTAAGTAAAAGGTTCTTGAATTAAGTAACTCAACTTTTACTTAATGTTATGTTACTTTTACTTAATTTCGTTAAATTTAATAAACGGTAAAAAAACATTAAGTAAAAATGTCTAAAATTAAGTAAAAGTCTCTAAAATTAAGTAAAAGTAACTTGAATTAAGTAACTAAATTTTTACTTAATTTTTTTTACTTTTACTAAATTTTGTGAAATTCTGTAAAAGGTTGTAAAAGACAAAAAACATTAAGTAAAAGTTTCTCAAATTAAGTAAAAGATACTTAAATTAACTAACTCAACTTTTACTTAATTTTTAAAATTCTATAAAAAGTGAAAATAATTAAGTAAAAGTTGCTAAAATTAAGTAAAATGTGCTTAAATTAAGTAACTTATCTTTTACTTAATTTTATTTTAATTTTGACTTATTTTTTTAAAATTAAGTAAGCGGTAAAAAAATAAGTAAAAGTTTTTAAAATTAAGTAAAATGTACCTAAATTAAGTAACTCTTCTTTTACTTAATTTTATAAAAAATTTTAAAAGGCAAAAAAGACATTAAGCAAAAGTTTCTGAAATTAAGTAAAAGATACTTAAATTAAGTAATTTTACTTTTACTAAATTTTGTTCACTTTTACTTAATTTTTAAAATTCTGTAAAAATAAAAAAAATTAAGTAAAAGGTACTCAAATTAAGTAAAAAGTCTTTAAATTAAGTAATTATATTTTTACCTATTTTTTTTCTTTTACTTAATTTTTAAAAATTTTGTAACATGTCAAACAATTAAGTAAAAGACACTTAAATTAAGTAACTTTATTTTTACTTATTTTTTTACTTAATTTTTTAAAATTCTGTAATCATTCTGACAAGTAAGTAAAATTTTCTAGAATTAAGTAAAAGTGATATAAATTAAGTAACTTGTATATTAATTAATTTTTTAACCTTTACTTAATTTTCTGAAATTTATTAACTGTAAAAAAATTAAGTAAAAGAAAAAAAATTAAATAACTGACAAATTACTTAATTTCGTTCACTTTTACTTAATTTTCAAAAATTATGTAATGGAATGTGTACACTCCCTACCTGAATCAATGTCTCACATTCATTTTTTTCATCCAATGGTTCATATTAACTTGCCTCAATGAGGCCCAAAATGGACCTCATTGTAGAATTTACCATTACAAATGGGTGTCTATGGCTAGTGATAGCGTCCAAAAGGACAACGTTTTTGGGTCGGCTTCTTGATAGAGTGAGTCATGAAGTGTGTTTGGAAGTTCATGTTGTGCAGAAATGAAGGTGTGTTTGTGATTCTGTTTTGGTTATTGTGTTGTGTGGTTTCAGGAAAAATCCACCTTCACATTACTTAATGTATTAACTGCCCAACCTATGTGAAAGGCATAAAAATGAGAGTACTTCCTTCCTGGAAGGTGGTCCAGCGGAAAGGGCAATGTCTCGTGCTAACTAAACTCGGGTTCGAGACACACACGTTTCCCCAGGCTGACTCTAGATATCCCCGCGACCTATTGGCTAAATCGCTGACTCTTAGCAGGTGTCGTGGTGAGACTCTCTTGGCTACCACCGAACAAACCAACATTCTACAGCGAGGAATATTTGCATGCACCACTACCTGTAGCTTCTGGCTCATCTTTCTACTAACAAAAAAAAGCATAAAAATGAGAGTGTTAACAAATAGTATTAGCATTCCCATAAGCACTGAATTCCACAGGATGTGTTCTAACAATTTTGATATTCCCACAAATTTTTACATTTTTATTTACACAAATTTATCCTCTAATTATTTTTTTAGTAGTTAAAATTTTTGAAAAGAAAAATTTTGAAGAATAAGTTATTTTATGGGTCAAATCCACTGCGGTCCCTAAGCTTTGGCCATTTCTCCAATGTGGTCCCTCAGTTTTTAAAATTAGCCATTTTGATACCTCCGTTTACCACCGTTAGTCAAATTTAACTTGCCACATCAAAAAATCTGACATGGCATATGAGACCTACTCAGTTTAAACATTTAATGACAAAAATACCCTTATATTGTTTTCCTCATTCCTTTCTCTCCATCTCTTTTGCACCACAATTTTAAAAAAAAATGTAATGCTACTATAGCATCACAATTTAAAAAACAAAAAAAAAACATTAGCCTTCACCCCCTTTAACCACACCTACCACCAAACAACCACCCAAAACCATCGGCCTCCACCCTTTTCACCACTTTCTCCACCAAAACCACCACTCTCTCCACTCCAACCCAGAAAGTCGCCACCCTCTAAACAAACTCTATAAACAAACCAAGAAGCCCAAGAAAGCCGCCACCCTCATATCAAAATCTCTTCTCTCTCTCTATCTTTTCTGCACCTTTCTTTCTTAGACGTCAAACAGTAAAAAAAATGACGAATCTACCATCGAATCTAACCCGACCACTGATTCAATCCAAGAACTCGTCCAAGACACTTGCCCAACCGTCGAATCTGCTCCGAACTCAAGATCTAAGGGGTGAAGTTAGTGGAGAGGGTTTGGAGGAGGAGAGTTGCGGGTGTTAGAGGAGAGATGGAGCAAATTGGCTACAAAGGAGTTGGGAAATTGGGGGGATGATGTGGAGGTAGTTTGTTATAGGCCTTTTCTTGAATTGCTTGCTAGGATGGAGAGGGAGTCAAAGGAGAGAAGGGTGTTTCAGATCTGAAGGTCATTGAAGGACAACAACTCTCTCTCCCATCACATCATCGGCCATTGAAAGACATCAACTCTTTCTCCTTCACGTCGTCGACCACTGAAGGACAACAATTGGAAATTAGGTTTCGAATTGGGGTTTTAGTTTTGAATGATTTTCAGAAATTGAAAATCATTAGAGTGGGTTTGTTGTTTTTTGGTGGTGGAGATTTTTTGTTGTTGAAATTGAAAACTTGGTTTTGGAAGTTGGGGTTTCAGAAATTTAAAATCAGAAGGGTTAAGTTTTGCAATTTGGAAATTGGGGTTTCAAATAAATTGCTTTATGTTTATCTTTGGAAGAAAAAAATGTTGATACCCCTTTGCTATGGATTGATTGATTGATTGTGAAACTGCTTAGTTGATTTTGTTGGAATTTTGTCAAGGAGTTGTCATAATTTCAAATTGTGGGTGTGAGTTTGACTTAGTTGGAATTTTTGTTCTAGCAACATCATTTGATTCCTCTGCAACTGCAACCGCAACCAACAATGGCAATTGATTTTAAATTGATTTTAAAATAGAGGGTAATTTTGTCTTTTCACGTTTTTTGTTAAAAAAATAAACGAAGTTAGCATGAAAGGATCAAAATGGCTAATTTTGAAAATTAAGAAACCGCATTGAAGAAATGGCCAAATCTCAAGGACCACGGTAGATTTGACCCTTGTTTTATTTGAGATTGAATAGAAGACTTGCAAGTTGGAGTTTTTAAAGTGTAAAATACATTTTTGGAGTTAACAAAAATACAAATTGAATGGAAGAGAGAAATATAGTCTTTTTTTTTATGGATCTCTTGAAAGCATAATTATTAACCCCAGATTTCTCACCCAGGTGCCTTGTGTTCATTGGTATGAGTGTCTTCCATTAAATTATGCACTTAAATAATAAAATGTAGACTATAGACGCCATGAAGTGAATCTATTCTAAAGCAATAGGTTGTCATCATGTACATAAAATTTAAAAGATAATCCATCTGAATTAACATCAATCTAAGAAATGGAGTTCTTAAATATGGGCGGTGAAGTATTTTAAACAGAAAGGTACTGAAGATTATCTTTTTTCTTGCTTTCATAAATCTTTGATTATATATTCTTCCTTAGGAAAGTGACAAGGTCAAGACATGTGAGTTTTGGGTCCATCTTCCATAATTCAAAATGGAAAGTCACGTCAGATAGCCGTTGCACAGTACAAACCTTTCTTTGACCAGATACCATTGAAGACCAAACTCATGAAATGATAGAGACAGAAATTATTAAACACATTTGATGATAAATTGGAACCAAAATTATCTGTTTGAATTCATCGGAGATCGGTTTCACATTGAATTTGAGCAAATGACAACTTTCTAAGAACTAGTAAATCCATCTACATTGTTTGAAAATTGATTCTACTGCTTGAATGTAATAATCACTAACCAAGGTTAGCTGAAAAAAACTCATTGGTAGTAGAGTTGTCTCCGAGTTGAGAGTTCAATTTTGGTGAGACCATTTAAAATGACATGAATAAAAAGATTAGCCGGAAAGACACCAGCTCCGGTTCAAAAGTTGAACAATTGAAAGACTAATTTTGCAATTTCAATATCAGACTATTTCATCATTGAACAACACGAGAACTTCAATACAAATGGTGCTCTATTTACTTTGATCAATAAATAAGCAACGAAGATTACATTAATAAATTGGATCGCTAACTACATTACTCAGAATCAGATAGTTAAGTAAGCTAAAAATTGCACAAGATCTAATCTATGGATGCTCAATAAGTATGTACAATTATACATTACGAAAAGAATTACAATCTTCAGCTACAGATGTGTATTCCCTTTCAAGATCCTCATCTCCAAAACAAAATGTTCTAATCAAATCTGCCAACAAAGAGTCGAAATAATTGATTAGCTTCATTTTCTTAGGATCAAATGCAAATGGAGACTAGAATAGGGAAATGTCCTAATGAGTGGCAAGTAACGATCTACTTAATCAATCAAAGCTGAAGACATTTCCTGGTGCAAATGGAGACGGTGAAATCGAGCAAAATCACCGAGAGAGAGATGAGTTTCTTAACACTGAATTAAGAACAGTAATTCCAATTTTCGCACAATTAGTTGGATAACTCCGACCAGTGTAGGCAACTAGAAACAAAGTAACAGAAGTTTTTTTCCATCTTAAGCAATGAGTTGACGGTTCCGTAGGCCTTCAACAGGAAAGCTGCAGCACATGACTTTACTTTGGAGCTACACTTTGCCGAAGTCTTCTGGGCAAAAGAACTGCAAAAGCATACACTTTTAGAGCAAGAAATATACATAACTAGTCACGATGTTATAACGTCAAAGAAGATTACTTTCAGCTTGATTACAAAAGCTTTCTATGGGGAAAATTGACTCTGGATCCATATTCTGCTGGGAAGATATAATTCTAGCCACATGATTTTTACTGCACATGTGACAAGCCAATCAAAAATTTAAAAATGCTTATGTTTAAACCTGTCAAACTTTTGGTTTTTCATTGTCATAATCTCAGGAACCTCACTTGTTAATATGCTATAACTATAATAATTAATAACTATCTAAACATAAATTTACTGTTTCTAATTTCAATTGAAGTTATGAAAGTACATTTAAGTCGTAAATGGAAAATTTGAGTTAACACACCTGGCCCATGAAGGAATAAATTTACTGTTTGAGATATCGTCATCACTTTCATCATCGTTTTCATCGTCTGAATCTTTGTATGGAGAAATCTCATATGACTTCTCTTCAATTTCATTCAAATCCAAGTTGTTGTCCCGGATTGCCTCAAAAGAGTGGCTCACGACCTGGAGTAGTTATGAAGTTAGAGCATTATCGCACTCAATAATAACTATACACATTTAATAGAAACAACAACTAGAAAGTAGTCACATAGAAAAAATAGTCCTCTTTCCAATCTTGGGAGAAAATTTGAACACATATGTTCATTCTTCTTTACACTTAATGCAACTACAATATGTAATCGCAGGCAAAGTTTAGTGAAATTATCTCAAGTGTCATACAAGAAATGTTCATCAACTAGTATTGATACTAAGTGCATGTATTAATTTTGGTGAGTGTAGCATTGATTTTGTTCTATTATTTATGTTCTTTGTATTCAACTTCTCAACAAAATGAAAATTGAAGGAAATTGTGGGGACGGCTCTAAAAGATGGTAATGAACATTCTGCCTTTAGTTCTTCTCCACAATCACTCAAGTCCTCAGAGCTTCTAACAGCAGTGCTTACTTCTCTGATGTCGATTATTGAAGCCCCTATAGGCTTTGTCTCCCGAACTTTCAGAAGATTGTTGTCTCCCTTTGCTCTTTCCATATTCTCATGTTTCTGCAATTTGTCTCGATGTTCCTTGTTCTCAAGCCCCTTTTTTCCCTTAATAAGATACACACATTGTTAAGATACTATCAGGAAACTAAAGAAACTGAAAACAGCTTTAAAGCATAAGAGATCATACTGCAGCACGGGATTTTAATTCCTTGTTTTCTCTCTCGATATGCAATTTCTTTTCCTCGTGTTCTAGCTGCTGCCTTCTTGCTTCCTCAACACGTTTTCTTTTTTGCTCCCTCTCCTTCTTTTCTTCTTCTTCTTCTCTCTGTCTTTTCTTTGCTGCCATATCAACCATCTTTTTCTTCCGCTCTTCTTCTTTCTTTCCCTTCTCTAGCTCCATCTGCTTCAAATTCTCTTGCTCCTTTTGTGCTCTCTCACGTTTCAGAGCTTCTTTCCTCATCTTCCTCTCATTCTCTTTCTTTTAAGCAAGACGTTTTGCATCATTAGCAAACTCCAGGGCTTTCACTTTAACGTCCCTTTTACCTGCAGGAAAACCATAGACAATTTCAGCAAGGCATTATCAATTGAAACAAACATAACCAGGATATGTTCAATAATATTTTTCGAAGAAGCACTATGACATAGAAAACCAATGGAAAAGTGTTAAGACAGACCTCTATTTTCATAGGAAACTTCAAGTAGTCCGCAAAAATAATAAGTTAATTGATTTGACACCAGTGCATTAACTTTTGTCATTATTAAAGTACACGAATGATGAGATTAGTTTAAGAACTACTAGTTGCCATCGGAGGAAGAGTAAAAGAGAAGATTAAGACATTACCAGTAATGTTGGCATCTGCTTGTTTTTGTTGCATCAACGGAATGAAGGAAGTAATATTTGACACAATATTGTTACGTTTAGGATCCTTTTTTTGGATGATTGAATTTTCTTTTCTCAAACTGGGTTTCTCAGATAATTTGGCCTTACTAACTCTGCTATTTAGTGAACCATTGGCCCTATTGACATTACTTAGCGATAAGCTTCCATTCTCCTTCGACTTGCTAACAAGGTTTCTTCATTGTCCTTCTCGTTTACAGATGCAACACTACAACGATCCTCGAGGATTTCACTTTCACAAACAGGTATTAGAGGATTTAAACTTTTTGTGATGTCAGAAAGTGGTTCTCTTTTGACCGATCTATCCTCTTCTAAAACTGTCTCTTCCTGAAATGTCTTAGCCACTTCATCCATGCTTTCATTTTCTTCCCTGATAGAGGGAAGCTCAGGATTTGAGCTCAATCGCTTTCCTGAACTGCCAGACTTGGACGTAATTCCACTCCAGAACTCCCCAATGGGGGACACAAAAGGGTTCTTGATATCCCAAAAAGATTGAGAACTAGAAGATGGTAAACCACCAGAACTTGAGCTTCCAGGAAAAACACAGTTGTTTTCATCGTTCAAACAAGCCTCAAATTGCATGGCAATCACAGCATTCACAGTAGGGGTGTCCCTTGTCTTCAAGCCCTCCAACAGTCCATACTGATATAAACTCAACTTCTTATGCAAATCAAAAGTGGTTGAAAAATGGGATAGAGGTGTATGCAGGCAAGCAGATTTGCATAGCTGCTCTATAAGACTTGGCCGTTCTATTCCAATGCTTGGATATCCTATATTTGCAAAGTTCATTCCCTTTTCAACAATTCGGCTCTGGTCATCATCTGATTCCATCACAAACCCTTCAAGCTCAGGCATGTTTTGATCAGCATCAATCAAAACCTGGGATTCGTTATATGGAGAACTAGCTGAAATACTTGATGTCTCTACTTCCTTCTATATCAATTCTCACACAGTCAATCAAAGGTTTCATACTTCCTGATTCAAATTTATCCCCAAGCTGAAAATGAGCTTTGTTCTCTTCTGCAATGTCCAGCACACTAGCATTTAGGGCTCTGCTAATAGAATTTGCCTCTTCGCCTGTCCTCGTAAGGAAAGCATGAGAAACCCCATCTGCATTCAATTCTGTCTTACTTGAAACTGAAAATGCCTCTAGGTGTTCATTCAACAAAGGAACACTCGCACTTCTATCCCTTCCTTCAGAGCAAAGTTGAGTCTGCCAGACAACAAGTGGACATATATTCCTCTTAGGTCTTCGAACAGCAAGAGTTACAAAAATCTGCTCAAAGTTTCAGACCAGCGGGTACATAGTAAATAAAACTAGCACAATTATTCCAATTTGATTTGGAGGGGCATTTCTTTTCATCATCATCGTAGATCATTTAACATGAAAGCAATACCTATCAGTATCACTAACAAACAAATAAAGCATTTATCATCTCAAAATTCTAGACCCATAAGAACAATAAATTCCCGGGAGCAACCATGATAGGAATACCTTTTCAGCTTGCAGATTAGGAGTTAAAAGACTAGGTTTGTTTATTATGTACAGCTGCTCATTCTGATACTTTCCTTCATCAACAGTTAATTGCACAACATCCTGGAACAAGAACCATCAATAGTTTTAAATTTTTAGGATAGTGTCAATACTTTCTGTAATAATTACACAGCTACTTACACGTTCAATTTGATTACACTGAAATGGCTTTATTGCCACACTTGCAGAGGCAGAAAGTTCTTTATTAAATTCACCTCCTTCCTTTATCTGCTTATGACAAGGCCATGAACCCATCAAGCATGAATCTGCAATTTGATTTTCAAAATGGGATACGTCCATATTGCGTGGTTCTGAGTTAAGATTTCTGTTGTGTACCAATTTGGCAGAGTTTTCCAAATGAACTTGAAATGGAATATCCCTGAGTTTATCTCTCTCAGATAATTCCTGCTCCTTTGGTAGTGGCATCTCGGCACATGAAGTGGGCTTTTCTTCATGGTTGACATATGTGACATTATTCAGGATATAATGCAGGATAGAGGATTGCATTTCTGGTGATGTATTTGTTTGTTTACTCTCCAGCCCAAGATCACAAGTTTCAGTCAAGCGGCAATCTTGCCCATCATCAAAATCAAGTTGCTTGGGCTTCATCGGGAAAGCACATTGAGCAGATGGCCTTGGGTCTAAGTTTTCCATTTCAAGGCCAGCACCATCTGATATGCAATCAGAATTAAGAGCACAAGGGTCACCTCGCCCAGCAGACTCTACATCAGTTTCTGCTACAATCATGTCACATTCCAGTCCTGGGTTAGCTCCAACTGAAGTAGACCCAGAGACAATAGAATAAGCCTCAACTCTCTGAGCACAATCTATTTCAGTCTCCATGATAGCTACATTGTGTCTTTGTAAGTCAGCAAAATTACTGTATTCAGTAAAAGGTATGATATTTTGTCCACTTCCTGAGACTTTATGGAGGTCAGCTGCTTCTTCTTGACCTGAACATGAAGGCTGGGGCACGTCTGAACATGGAGGCTTAGCTATGTTTGAAGCATTTTCCTCCATTGGAAACTGTTCAACACTAACAAGTTGATGCCTAGAACTTCTAGATCCTTTTATCCTACCACTACTAGCATCAGTTCCATCTTCAATATTTCGGTAGTCCAAAACCCTTCCTTCCACTCCACAACTCTTGTCAGCCATGTCCAAATCTTCGATTATAGTCATTGTTCCATCAAAAAGGTTGGACTGCTGTTTCAGTTTGTCAATGCTATCTCTATTGGTTTTGCCAGAAAAGCTATCTAGATTCAAACATTCACTTGCACCCTTAATAAATTTGGCACAGCTTCTAGATCTACCGCTATAACCATCACAGACCTTTTCTTTGTTGCTTTCAGAGCCAAATGCATTTGCTTTCAGATTGCTACTGTCATCATTGATGTCAAAAAGTGATAAACTTAGTGTATTAGTTGTCTGTTTTGTCTTGTGACTCTTGTCATCAACACCTTTGTACACATTACTGCTAGACCCACCCAAGCTTAAATGATCACTGACCAAGATACACTTCTGGCTAGAACTTCTGGATCTTGTTATTCTTCCAAGATAAGTGTTGCAATCCTTTTCATTGCTCCTCTTGATCCCATGTTTTGCTTCCTCAGCTCTGTTACTTTCACCACTGATAGCAGACAATGGTTTCACCGACTGTAACAATCCATCAAAGAGACAAAGCTGCTCTATTGATCCATCAATCGACTTGTACCTAACTTGGTTGGCACTGTGACAAGATTTAATAACATTAAAAGGTTCTTTTGCAGAACCAAGTGGTGCATTGGAAGTTTCAGACTTTCTAATTCCACTGGAGTAGATATTACTATGTTGTTTGTTGTCTCTGCAATCACCAGTGCCTATTTTTTCTGCAGCACAATTTGCATTAGCATAAACAGAAGAATTGACTGGTAGCAGCAACTCCACAAAATGGCTAGGTAATCGTGTTGATTTGTTCGAGGACGCTACAAGGCCATCTTCCTTGGCAATACTGGAAAGATCATCCACATTCCCTTGCTCATTCAAAGAGTCAACTTGTGGACTGCAACTTCCAAATTCAACTGCTTTTGTTGCTTCTTTTATGCAGGTCTCGTTCTCAGCATTTACAGGCTCAAACAATTCTGCTTCAACAGCATGGTCATAACGCAGAGAAACAACACCAGATCCCTCAATCCGTCTGCAAAACCCATTCCAATTGTCTTCATTATGTGAAGAGTTCCTACCTACTTTCACACTATTCCGAAGCTCTAGAGCCTTTTGCCTTGACTTTGACCTCTGAATTCTCAACAATGACTGAACATGGTCTTGGCCATTATTTTCAACACCTCCATACTCTTGTGGAGAAGAGACATTAACATCTAATTCTTCAGCCACGCACAAGGTACATGGAGCTTCATCAGCAGACTGAGGAATAATAGGTAACCTATTGCCTGCATTGATCCCATCATCAGTTGTAACAGGTGGCACACACGAATAGTGTGAAACACTAACATCTAATTCTTCAGCCACATGCGAGGTACATGGAGCTTCATCAATAGACTGAGGAATGACAGGTAACCTAGTGCCTGCATTGATCCCATTATCAGTTGTAAAAGTTGGCACAAGCGAATGGCGTGAAACACTAACATCCAATTCTTCAACCGCACACGAGGTACATGGAGCCTCATCAGCAGACTGAGGAATAACAGATAACCTATTGCCTGCATTGATCCTATCGTCAGTTGTAACAGTTGGCTCTTGATATCGACTGAAACTACCAGAGAAAAAGACTGAAGGCTGAGGTCGTGGCAGTAAAAGCCCTGATATAATCTCTTCTTTCTTAAACTCTGTTGCAGTTCGACAATCCAAAACAAAAAGCCCTTAGTAACAATGATAATAAAATTGTACGCAAACTGCCCAGTAATTACAACAAATTTACCCTGCTCTATCATCTCCATAATCTAAAATTGACATATCACGAGGAACAAAACAACAATCATTACACACTTTTCTTCCGCGAAAATTAAATCACTTTCTCAATTGAGCTGGGCCATAAGTGCCTCATCAACCGAAAACCCAAAAGATATTAGAATCCCCAATTCAATTTCTACTAACTACTTCATTTCTCATAAAAATTTAAATCCTTTTTTAATTAATTTCTCTACCGTTCCAAATGCATATAAAAATCGTATCAGATTAAAAAAATCAATTCTTCCCTATTCGGTATCGGTTCCCACCAATTCTAGCAATCCAAACACCCCAAATCACAACATTTTTTATAATCAATTCCAGTTTAGGAGCTAATCTTCATTTTATTCCAAACTCACTGTATTGCTAATTTCTAAAAGCAATTACATTGGCTGAAATCGCGACTATAAATTTCGAATCTCAGAATCTAACGTTTCTAACAATTGGTCATATCAAACTTCAACCAATCCAACACAACATTAACTTCAAGAACGGAAAAAGGGAGAAAAAGAGTTACCGGTCGGATCCGAAGAGGAGAAGATCCATGGAGGAGGTTGGAGTCCTTGGAGGAGGCACATAGAGGCGAGGTAATGCTCGAAGGACTGCGTCTGTTGCTTTATCTGTTCGATGATTGAGTTCTTCCTCTCGAATAT